>MU261454.1:25000-67500 GCA_020310875.1 Ceratopteris richardii
TCTTCTTCTAGATACTTGGCACCTACTAAGTACACAAAATCCTCTTCAAATTCACCAAAGGCATCCCTCTTACTAGATTCCTCTTCTTCCACTTCATTTGCTTCCTCTACCAAGGGTTCACACATGTACATAGATACATCATAGTCATCCTCATCAGAATTAGGGGTCTATAGTCCTCATTAACAACTATATCCATGGTTCAGAGTATTTTTTTCCCAGTCATGAGGTTCAAATTCCTCATATGGGAGTACCATCCATCCATAGATTGGTTCTTCTAGAGTCTTTTACTCATCAATTTTCCCGGTTCATTGAATTCTAGACATTTCTCTTCCACTTTAGCTACTTTACACATCCATAAGTGGGTGTATTCATGGATTCATGAGGGATCTGAAGTTTTCATAGAGTGAAAAAGTACTGATTCCTCTTGCATGTTATGTAGTATTCCATTGCAAGGTGCGACATCTCTAAACATGTAATCATTTAGGTTGATGTTGATAATAACCTCTAAGTTCTACAAGTATAAACAATTGGTACCCCAATGTTGTACCATCTGTAACTGATCTAAACATTTTAATATCATCTCATAAATGCTGGTCTTTCCAAAGTCACACATGGAAAAGTTACATTCAAACTCCACACCACAGTTGATGAGAGTGATCTCTTCCAATAATCCTAATGGAGGCTTGATATGACCATCGACCATCTGGAGTTTCATTCTCATAGGTCTCAAGGCATGTGTACCCCATTATATCCATAGGGATGTGGTATAGATAGCATTGATCATGCCTAAATATATGTTTGCTTTGGTGGTGTAATCCTTGAAGGTTATGGTAAGATAGGTATTACCTTCTTCATCTTCACTCATATCTCCCACTTTATCTATGGTACTTTCTCTTGGAACTTGCCTTGAGATGTATTGAGTCAAGTTTTGGAACATGATTCACCACATGTTTCCATAGCTCTGGCTCTACCTTCAGTAGTTCTTCTAAGACACTAAACCTTATTATTTCTCAAATAATCAATGTTTCAGGTATTATCAAATATTCCTTTCTTACTAACATTGTGGGGTCTCTCATATGTAGTGTAGATTCCTATTATCCAATGAATTGAGACTAATCATATAAGGAATTAGAATCAAAGTATAAACCTTCTTGCCATTGATGTTCCAAGTGGTCTTCATATAGAGATGGAATGTCTTCACGAAATTGATCATGCATGTCATCTATCTCTTAAAAGGGTGGGGGATTCCCTTGTTCTTTGGACCATTTTTCTTTTTGGATTTCCCTCAAGAAATCAAAGTACTTAGTGATAGAGGGAGGTATTCCACATTTAATAGAGTTAGGAACATAAGATTCTTGTTGGTAGAAACTTGCCCTCTCGTTATTAATTGAAGGATCCTCTTGTTGGGCTGAAGTTTCTTACCTAGTTTCTAACTACTCTAATAGTTTTAATAATCCTTAGAAGTGAAACTTTGGTTTGATGGAATTCAAGAGATTGAATTATTATACTGGCTTTGAACATAGCTTAGGTTAGTTCCACAATCTTGACACATAATTTTGTTCATTCAAGCTCTAAATTCCCTTTTGGGTAGCTCTTTTCTACATCGAACGCACTTGGCCCTGGTTGAAGATGAGGTAGAGGCTTTGGACATCATGTCCAAGTCTTCTAGGATAGGATCTATTAGTATGAATCCTGCTTTTGGGGTGGAAGAAATGGAAGCTAAGGTGTGGGATGATGGGATGGATGGGGGGGGGGGGGGTTAAGTGGAGGGATTTTGAGATGAGAGTTTTAAGGTTTTTTCTCAGGTTTCCTTGATGTTGCCTTCTAACTCTACTACCTTCTTGGTCCACTCTATTGAACCAATCTATGATTTCTTTCCAAGATCTAGCTCTATTTGGGTTTTTTCAGACCTTGTGCTTGGGTAACTGCCTAAAATCAGATGATCTCTACTATGCCTTGATTGGATCTGTGCACCATGCCTACCATGTTTACTGGTGTGACCTGTGGAGTGATGGTGAGGTTTTTAGGAAAATCTCTAATGAGATGTCCTTTTCCACAATCTAAACAATATAGTTGAATCATTATTGATTGCGGTTATACTCCCACTCGCATATAAAGTGATCTCCCTTGTATCTAAAGCAAGGACCTATGAGAGGATATGGCTTTACTTTTCTCATGTAGGGTCTAGGGTTCATATTATCATACATGGAATTTTTGTAATCAAGTTCCCAATTAGGTTCTAGTGAGGGGATTCATATTGGTAAGCCTTTGGGAGTTTCGACAACTTAGTATAATAGTTAGGTACTCCATCCCTATAGGTTGAGTAAAAAATATTAGCATTCTCATCATTGTTTTTGATCAAGGAGGACATGGGCACTAATGCTCTATCTTGGTTTTCCTTTCTCATTGGACATTTGGCTGAAACTACATTGGCAAGAGGTGGTGCTTGCTTACCTGAAATAGGCTGAGGTCTCTATTGGGGTTGGTATTGTTGTTTATAACTCTATTGAGGCCTATAGAAGTGCTATTGTTTATATGCAAGAGGGTGTTGATTTTGGTACCTATAGGGCTATTAATATGTTTTTCTAACTACTTGCTTGCAGTAAGGAAAATCTTGAGATGGATGGTTGGTGTACTTTCTCTCTATGATATAGTAACAATATCCTTTGTTATAGCTTGAGCTTGCATGGGACAAGCATTTTCCATGTGATCTTCTCTATGGGTATATCAATAATATATCATGATTGCTCTTTGGACTCACCTATTCTAGAGGTTACATCCTAGTTTTTGAGCTACCAAATTTTCTATGCCCTTCATTGAAATAGGAGGTTTGGAGACAATACTAGTTGAATAGTCTAATCCTTTATGAAACTTCAAAAGATTCAAATCATCACCTAGCTCTTTCAAGTGCACATATGACCTAATCTTTATGCTAAGCAACCCATCTACAAATAAAGATACCTGTTTTGCTTGAGTATGTAGCTTTGGGATGGGCGTTTCTCAATATATTGCTTGAAAATATATCCTTATAACCTTGTTGTCTCTTCATGTGTTTGCTTGATACTGTGAATCAAAGGTGATGTCTTACACTGAGTTCTAATCTGATAGAAATAAATAATGAAGGCTGTTAACAATTGAGTTATCTCACACACATCACAACCAAAATATATGTCAAAAAATCCCTCCTTCAAATGATGTGGTGAACAAGAAGCTAGCAATCATGTATAAGGAGGTGGGAAGCTATGTGGAAATAAAGCAATTCACAAAAGGAAGTAAGCCCAAAGCTTTGTGGAAAGCTTCAGATGTGTCCCTAGGTAGATCTTTTGTGAAAAGGCTTGCAATATTATCTTGTGTGAGCACATAATCCAAACTGATGTCTCTCGTAGAGAACCTCTCCATGACATAATGCAAATGCACCTCAATGTGCTTTGTGCAAGCATGGATCTTAGGGTTCCTTCCAACTTACAATGTGCTTTGATTTTCAATAAACATGGTGGTGGTAGAAGATTGAACAACACCCAAATCAACAAAAGCCATTGAGCCACACACACACACACACACACACTCAACAATCGCTATGAAAGATACCTTATACTTAGCCTCACAACTAGAAGTGGCCATAGTAGGTTCATTCTTGCTCAACCAAGAAATGCATGAGCTACCAATCATTAAGCAAAAACCATCGATGGACACATGAGTGTCATAGAAACCATCACACGCTAAGTCACAAAAAGCATTGAGTCTCTAGTAATTGATCCTCCCTTGGGTTAAAACAATCCAAGTAGCGGGGTACCACCCAAGTAGGAAAAGATGCGCTTAACCACTTGCAATGCTTGACACCTAGGAAATGCATAAGCTTGCTCATCTAAGAGACGAAAAACCAAATACTAGGCCAAGTTATGCATAAGTAACTTAAACATCCAACAACCTCCTGATAGAGAACAACATCAAATGTATCTCCAACATAATGAAGAATCCACCATAAAACTTTTTCCATGGGAGTGAAAATAGCTTTGCAATCCTCAAGGCCAAAATGCTGCAATAATGTGTCAATCTATTTTGTTTTACATAAAGCCGTTCCCCCATGTGCATAAAATAAATGTCCAAAAAATGATGCAAATGCTCCAAATTTTATATTTTAAAAGGTTAACTTGTTCTAAGTTGGATAATTGATGATTCCATTGTTCTCTATCTTTATCTTGCATTGTATATGTGTGTGTGTATGTGTAAGCATGTTAGTGTGCTTCTCACTTATGCAATTATGTATTCCACTTGCTCATGGTCATCATACCATGCATCTCCACATATTGAAAGTTATGAGGTGGATCCACTCATGTTGGTGCTTGCCATTGTGTGAGAGATGGTGTAGCTCAGTGATGAGTAGCACCTCCTTTAATGTCAATCTGGGAAGACGAGAGGATGGTATGATGACCTCGAGCAAGTGAAGGCACAGGTGCGTGAGTGAGAAGCACACAACATGCACACACATACACACACACGCACACACAGCAAGAACAAAGAGGAAGACAATGGAGTTCTTTTAGATTACTTTCAAAATGCTCATACAAGTTCAACTCTATTACAAGCTAACCTCAAAAATGAGCTCTCTAGCTCTATTTATAGTTTTTGACTAGCTTTGGCCCTGTCCAGACCTAGTGTCCGGCATAGTTAAGAATTAGGTTCTAGGGCCTATTTGGGGGCTCAAACGAAATCTAAAAATTATGAAATTTGGTACGATGCTACTTCTAATACTCCTCAAGCTTGAGGACTCCTCGGCTTGCATAAAATGGAGTTACAAAAAGGAGAAATGGTATTTACAATGATGTAGAGTGACTAAATTCACTATTTAGAAAGGATTACTTCGTGGAAAAATTTGGACGGCCTACTTGCCAGATCTTCATTGACTACTTTGTCTGCTTGTGCTTTCTCTTCGCTCTGGCTCCCTTCTTTGACTTCCTTGTCTTGTGAGTCCTGGGATACCTTGAGTGCTGCTAACACCCCCCCTCTCTCGCGTCTGTCATCTCTGACAGACCCTTGTTGTGTGGACCGTTGGATGTAGTAATTAACGACATCGTTCGTCAAGTGATGTTCTGATAATCACAGTCCTTTTTCCAAATCGGACAAAAGTGCATCCTAGTCTACTGGCCCAGGAACTTCCGAATGTTTCATACGTAACTTTTCTGAATGTAGAGCCTGTTCCACATCAAATAACTGTAATAAATGAGATGGTCTGGGAATGAATATCTCTGAATGATATTCCCAGAACCCAGTGATAAACATTTCCTCAAACATTTGCTTGAAGCAGGCTGGTAGATACTTGATACGAGCATGCCATGCATAGACGACATTGATAGATGGTGTGGTGCTCATATCATAAACAAGGTCTTGATTTCCTTCATTAAATTCGAGAGCCGAAAGATGAGGTTCCTTGACATTCTTAAAGGTTCTGAATGTAACCAGCATGCTCAAAGATTTTGAGGCACATCTGTGCCATGACATCGGGTATATTCTTGAATCTGACTGCCCAGTATCGGACAATTGAAATCATGTAGTTGACCGTGGGTTGGCCATGAGGGGGTGCTAAATACACATAGTTTAGCCACTTTTCACATCCTTTAACTGTCAAAACTGTTTTGGTGTATTCTGGCCAAGACCTTCTTCGAAAGACAGGGCAGTAGCATGGGTTATACTTGATGTATAATGGCATGTTATTCCAAGTGCGTACCATCTCAGGGTATGTTTCAAGCAGACGGATCCTCCAGGTAGGTTGGAATATATTTCCATGCGTGGCACTTGCAGGGATGTCTTCTGGTGCAAACTGTGTCGCCGAGGTTGGTTCTTTTGTTGTGCGCTACTTGATTTCAGCATTATAATCTGCCAATAAGACATAGAATGGAACATACAAATCATCGGACGTGCCAATCCACCTATGATGGGAGAGGTTTTTGAAGTAATTGGATTTGATGATGATTTCTTCCAAGCGGGACATCGACTGGATCTGTACTACCACCCTCTCATCGTGGGTTGTAGCCACCTTCTCTAACCTCTGCATCCATTCAGGAGCTTCGATCTCAATTGTGTCCATTCCTTCTTCTGTTTGCTTACCCCCTGGTGCAGGTATCGGTACGTATGGGTCTTCAAAGATCTCCTCAACTTCAATTGGAACTAAGTCTTCAGGTTCCAATTCCACGAGGGGAGAGGGTTGACGCTCATACTGAAGAATTTTATTTTGTAGTTCTGCCAGTTGTGCTCTGAGTTCTGCGACTTCTTCAGATGTGTCTGCTGCGGCTGTAACTTCTTTTGGTGAATCTTGTTGAGCTGCCAGTTGCTTGAGTAGGTCATCCCGTTCTTTCTTTAAGGTAGCGTATGCGTCCAAGAGATCGGTGTGTGTTTCCAATACGATTTGCATATTTTCCATTTCTTGCGGTGAACCCTCCATGGCTGCTTCCAGGTTCTCTTCGTTCTGTTTCTGCAATCGTTTATTTTCTTCAAGTGCCGCATACATGTGCTTGCATAGTAAGGCGAGGTTACGTCGAAGCTTGAGATTGTCCGTTATCTGAGTATGTAACAGATCATCAAGTTGTTGTTTTTCTTCAGTATCCATCTGGGGTGGATTGGTGATTTACTGATCGTGTTGTGCTTGCAATGTACTATACTGCTGTTGTAACTGCCTCTTCTCCTTCTCTAAATTAATGAATCTCTCCTGTAGTGTTTCATGATTTCTGAACAAGCTACTATGCTGGGCATCTAGATGCTAGTAATGCTGTTGTAGTTGAGTCATACACTGGTACATATTATTAAATACATTATTAACAGGAGTGGATGCGGGAAAGGTGTTGAATGTAGAGGGGTAGGGAGAAGGGAATGGGAGTGTGTATGTTGTGCTAGAAAAGGGTGAAGTGGGTGGTGGGGGAATGGGAGATTGTGGAAATTGATGGAGAGTGTTAATCTCCAAAAGAACAACCTACTCTTGAATTTAGAACACCTCTATATCAAGAGTAAGTCAAAACCTTTAAGAGAACATTAACTATTCTGAAGAATTCAACTTCTGAGAAAAGTCTGCTGCAGATTAATCCTTGATTGACTAATCATTTGTGTAAAGTTTTTTATAAAACTTTGTAGATTGCTTCGCCTTAAGGTTGCGCACCTTCTCCAACTTAAATCTCTGCAAATGATTCATTATACTCTGAGAAATCACACAAACAATTTACCTATGTGTAAAACACCTTCTCTGCAGTAGCGACTTTGACACATGCAACTTCTTAGCTATAGTTCTCCCAATGTCGAACCCGTTTGGTCAAATGCTTTTAGATGTAGATAGCTTATCTCTCAACTTAGATTTTGAGCTATTATATGTGTAAAACTTTACACTGTGCACTGAGCATTGTCCATTTCATTGAACTCAACATTTGCGCCTGTTTCAGGAGACTGTGAACATTCTTTACATATGAATGTTCCTACACACAATTCTCTCAGCCTGATCACAATTAGATTCTCAAACTCTAGCCATATATTGATTAACTATGGACTTAGACATCTCCAAAAGGAATTCACAAAAGATCTACTATACGAGGAGAAAACACAGAAACATCGGGCGCAACTTTTCTTCTATTTCTCAGAGATTTTACAACTGAGTTGTGAGAGAGACTTCTTCTCATTCCTATGAACTCTATTGAGTCTTACAACTTACAAATGCACTATTCTCATACTCTCCTATTGTCTCCTCTTTTCTCTCCTTGTTCTCTCTCTTTTGCCCCGACATTTTTCCAAAGTATTTATAGGCAAATATGTACAGACTTATGTCAAATCATAAGTATAAGTATCCTATGTCTTAACTAATGTACATATGTGTACATGTCTTTCACTCTGTGAATGTATCCATCTTCTATGCTTCAAGAATTGTTCTTATCTCCATTCTTTGTCTTTCAAATCTTCAATTGGTGATTGGTCTGCACCAACAGCTCCCCCTCAATCATCAATTGAGGTTTCTCTTATCGTCTTTATGCCTGCCATGTCTTTAAACTTCTGTAGCTTTGGTCCATCCAAGCTCTTTGTAAGCATATCAGCTATCTGATCTTTTGTTGAAGTATGTATGACTTCAATTTCCTTGTCCATCACCTTCTCTCTTAGAAAGTGATACTGTATCTCAATGTGTTTAGTCCTGGCATGAAAAACAGGATTAGAAGCTAAATATAATGAACTCATGTTATCACCATAAATGATAGGTATGCTTTGTATAGTGTCAAAACTCTTCATGAGAGTCTTAAGCCAAATCACTTCTTTTGCAGCTTCAACCATGCCTTTGTACTCTGCTTCTGTAGATGACAAAGCAATTGTATGTTGCTTCTTTGAGCACCAGGAGATTAACTTATCTCCCACATAACACATGTATCCATAGGTTGACCTTCTATCATCTGGATTACCTGCCCAATCTGCATCACTATAGATCTTGATATTTGTATCTGATGTAAAACCATAATACAAACCTTCTTTGAGTGTACCCTTAATGTACCTCAACACTCTTTGACCTGCAATCCAATGCTCTTTCCTAGGACAATGCATGAATTGAGACAAAACCCCAACTGCATATGATAAATCAGGTCTAGTTAATGTAGCATAGATAAGACTACCAACCAAACTCTGATATTGCTTCATGTCCTTGAACTCTTCACCTCCAAATCTGCTTAATTTGTGATTCACCTCCATTAGAGTAGGTGCTACCCTGCAATCATCCATTTTAAACTTGATTAACAAGTTCCTCAAATACCTTTCTTGAGTCACATACACTCCATATTGAGTGTATGAAATCTCCATGCCCAAGAAGTATGACAAGTCTCCCAAATCACTGATTTTGAACTCTTTCTCCATTTGCTTCTTTAGACTTTGAATGCCTTTCTCATCTGTACCTGTAAGAATGATATCATCAACATACATGCACATGTAAATAAACCCATCATCACTTGCTTTGACAAGCAAGCTACTATCAGCTTTTGATACTTGAAATCCAAGTTCTTTTAGGAACTTTACAAGTCTATAGTTCCATGCCCTTGGGGCCTGCTTCAAGCCATATAAAGCTCTCTTGAGCTTACACACATGATCTGGATACCTTCCATCTCTGAATCCTTGGGGTTGCTCCATGAAAACTTTATCTGAAATGTAACCATTCAAAAAAGCATTCTTCACATCTAATTGACACAATTTCCAACCTTTACATGCAGCAATTGCTATAAGTGTCCTGATAGTTGTCATTTTTGCCACTGGACTATAAGTCTCATCATAGTCAACACCATATGTTTGAGCAAACCCTTTGACAACAAGTCTAGCTTTGTACCTAGACACACTTCCATCTGCAAATCTTTTTGTCTTATAAACCCACTTACATCCAATAATCTTCTGATTATTTGGCTTTGGAACCAAATCCCATGTTTGATTCTCCAACAATGCATCATATTCTTCCTGCATAGCTTTCTCCCAATTTCCTTTACCTTTTGCCTCTTCATATGTAGAAGGGTCTTCATCTGCTTTAACCATGTATGCATAATCTTAGTAGCCAAAAATGAAGTATCATAGCTATACCTTGTAGGTTGCCATTTGTTCCTTGTAGACCTCCTAAGTTCTCCACTTCTTGAGGTTTCTGGTTCTTCACATTCAGGATCAAATCTTGGTGTTTCTTCCACTTCAACCTGCACTTCATTATTCTCTTGCTCATCAAATATCTGAACCTTTGATTTACCTTTCCTTTGGCTCACAGTTTCTTCATCATCTGTATTAATATTGATAGTACCTGCATACCAAGTACCTTGCTCATCAAATGTAACATCTTTTGATACAAGAAAATGTTTTGTGGATGGATTCCACAACCTGTATCCCATCTGCTTATCATCATAACCAATAAACACATATTTTTCAGCTTTAGGTTCCAATTTGTGCCTTAATTGTGATGGCACATATGCATAGGCCAAACATCCAAATACTTTGCAATGGTCTAGTGTAGGTCTCTTACCCCACCATGCCTCATAAGGTGTCATTCCCTGCAAAACTTTACAAGGTAGCCTATTGACCAAATAAGTAGCTGTATTTACAGCCTCAGCCCACAAATAATTTGGGCAATTTTTCTCCTTCATCATGGACCTTGCAAACTCAACAAGAGTCCTATTCCTCCTTTCTGCTACACCATTTTGTTGAGGAGAGTACCTGCAAGTAACCTCTCTTTTTATACCTGCATTCCACAAGTAATCACTGAACTCATTAGAGAAATACTCTCCCCCTCCATCTGACCTTAGTCTCTTCAACTTATGTCCTGTAATTCTCTCTGCATACATATGATAATGTTTGAAAGTATTGAATACTTCTGACTTATCTTTGATCACATAGATAGTGATCCATCTGGTAGCATCATCAACATAAATCACATAATACCTTGAGCCATTGATACTGAAGTCCTTTGATGGTCCCCACACATCTGTGTGTACCAATTCAAGTTTCTCTGAATACATAAACCCATGCTTAGAATAGGGTTGCTTATGAGCCTTACCTAATTGACATGCCTCACATCTGTATGTCATATGTTGACCTGCAACATTAGGCAATCCAAGCACTGAACCATTATTAATCATGTCTTTAATACCTCTTTCATTGAAATGTCCAAGTCTCTTGTGCCAAAGATCTAACTCATAGATCTTATGTCCTCCATAGGTGAACAAGGCATGGCCAACATTACCTTGAATCTTCAATGTGAACAATCTTCCTTCTTTCTTCCCTGAAACAATTTTTTTATACCCATTGCTAGGGTCTTCCACAAACACTCCTTCATTAGTGAACCTTACTTCATAACCTTTTTCCACAATTTCTCCTACACTTATCAAATTCTTAGGAATCGTAGGAACATACAAGACCTTACTCAATAAGGTGCTACCATCCTTGGCCTTCACTGATCCAATTGACTTCACATTGTGCTTTGTGTTGTCACCTGTTTGAACAACATGATTAGATACCTTATTCTCCAAATCAGTCATCAAGGCTATATTACCACTCAGGTGATTGCTACACCCTGAGTCAATGTAGAAGACTCTTTGATCTTCATTCTGCCTTTCACAAGTTGCATTCATTATCAATGTTGAATTTTCCTTTTGATCTGAAGCATAATTGTAGTAGGTATTGTTATATTGTTGACTTTGGAAACCTCTACCTGCATTTCTTTCAAAGTAACCCCTACTACCTCTGCCTCTGAAATTACCTCTTTGATTTTCTGCCACCTCTTCCTCTTGAATTATAGTTTTGATTATATCCACCATTACTCTGATTATTATGCCAACAATCATTAGCTAAATGATTTGTCTTACCACAAATCCAGCATGCTTTGGCTCCATCTTTGTTGTTCCTGCCTCTTCCTCTACCTTTGCCACCTCCTCTACCTCTTAGGAAGTTGGCTTGACTAGTTGTGCCTTCATCTTCACCTGATTGTTGCTTTCCTTTGTTAGCTTTCTTCTTGTCCTTTGAGTACATTGCATGACCTGTACTTTTGTCACCATCTCCTTTAACATCCTGCTCAAATGTTAGCATATGACCTAGCAACTGATTTAAATCAGGAGTGAAATGATCAAGTGATAATTCTGTAGACAAAATGAATGGCTTCCATTTGTCATCACCTCTCAAACCTGTAAGGATTTGCCTTACCAATTTATCCTCCTCAATATCTTCATCAACAGCTCCTAATGCATCTGCAATGTCTTTCATCCTTGTTACATAGTCTGAAATGGATTGAGAAGCCTTCTTCTTGAAAGTTGTAAATTCTGCCCATAAAGATGCCTTCCTTGACTTTGTGGTGTTTTGGAAATGCTCTTCCAAGGCATTCCATATATCACTTGCACTTTCAAGACCTCTAATGTGAGGTAGCAAGTAATCATTGACTGCCATATAGATAATGCTCCTAGCTTGAGCATCTTTCTTCATCCAAATCTTCAAATCTGATAATTCTTCCCTAGTTGGAACACTAGGATCTCTGAATTGAGGCTTTTCTTCTTCTCCTGTAATGTAAGCTATCAAATCTTTGCTCATTAGATGAGCTTCCATCCTCATTGACCATGCAGGATAGTTTTCTCTATCCAACTTCTCTATTTGAAGAGAATCTCCCATCCTTCCTTCACCTGTATATTGAATTCTTCAACCTTTATAAAGTATAAGGTTACCTTTACTTCGAATGATACTCCTTTTGACTTCCTTGATGTCGTATGATCTCCTTCTCAAGCTTTCCTTGCAAGCTTTCACCCTTTGAATCTTCAGATGTCAAATTCTTTGTAGCTGCAGCAGTCGGGATCCTCCTTTTCTTCAATTCTGATGCTTCCTGCTCTGATACCACTGATGGAGAGTGTTAATCTCCAAAAGAACAACCTACTCTTGAATTTAGAACACCTCTATATCAAGAGTAAGTCAAAACCTTCTCCAATTTAAGAGAACATTAACTATTCTGAAGAATTCAACTTCTGAGAAAAGTCTGCTGCAGATTAATCCTTGATTGACTACTCATTTGTGTAAAGTTTTTGATAAAACTTTGTAGATTGCTTCGCCTTAAGGTTGCGCACCTTCTCCAACTTAAATCTCTGCAAATGATTCAGTATACTCTGAGAAATCACACAAACAATTTACCTATGTGTAAAACACCTTCTCTGCAGTAGCGACTTTGACACATGCAACTTCTTAGCTATAGTTCTCCCAATGTCGAACCCGTTTGGTCAAATGCTTTAGATGTAGATAGCTTATCTCTCAACTTAGATTTTGAGCTATCATATGTGTAAAACTTTACACTCTGCACTGAGCATTGTCCATTTCATTGAACTCAAAATTTGTGCCTGTTTCAAGAGACTGTGAACATTCTTTACATATGAATGTTCCTACACACAATTCTCTCAGCCTGATCACAATTAGATTCTCAAACTCTAGCCATAGATTGATTAACTATGGACTTAGAAACCTCCAAAAGGAATTCACAAAAGATCTACTATACGAGGAGAAAACACAGAAACATCGGGCGCAACTTTTCTTCTATTTCTCAGAGATTTTACAACTGAGTTGTGAGAGAGACTTCTTCTCATTCCTATGAACTCTATTGAGTCTTACAACTTACAAATGCACTATTCTCATACTCTCCTATTGTCTCCTCTTGTCTCTCCTTGTTCTCTCTCTTTTGCCCCGACATTTTTCCAAAGTATTTATAGGCAAATATGTACAGACTTATGTCAAATCATAAGTATAAGTATCCTATGTCTTAACTAATGTACATATGTGTACATGTCTTTCACTCTGTGAATGTATCCATCTTCTATGCTTCAAGAATTGTTCTTATCTCCATTCTTTGTCTTTCAGATCTTCAATTGGTGATTGGTCTGCACCAACAGAAATATGGGGGGAGGGAGAGGTGCAGAAGTAGGTGATATGTCCATGATGCCATATGTGGATGCGGTCGTGGGAGTGATAGTGAACATGGGAATTGTCGGTGTAGTGATGGTTGTGAAGGTGTAAAGTGGTGTGTGTAGTTGTGAATATGGACCGCCAGGGAGTGTGATCGGGGAAATGGGAATTTCAGCGGCTACAGTTAGAATTACCGTGTCAGTGGTGACATTTACAATAGGGGTGGTGAGAGGTTGTGCGGATTGTGAGGGTTGGCTAACAGTCTGTGCGGAAGTGGAATCTAAAGCTGTGACAGTGGAGGTGATAGTGGTGGTAGGAGGGGAAGATGGTGGAGTTGGAGGGAGAGGGGGCAAAGGGGGTGCACTGGAGGTATGGGCTTCCTCAGTGTCCTGAATGGTATGAGCTGTGCCTGTGGTTGTGGATGTGGTGCCCTGTGGTTTTGATACTAATACATTCATTTGTTTCCCTGGTCGAGGGGGACGTCTGCCGTATCTTCGCTCCGATCTTCGTGAATATGCGAGAGCGGTATGCACCGTTTTAGGTACCCCCAATGCATCTGCTATCATGTCAAGGGTTGCTTGGTTTTGCTTGTCCACACCTTCCTCCTCAAGGATTTTATTCATGAGGGCTTTTCCTGCTGCCAAGGACAGTTTGTGTTGTTCTTGAACTTGGTTGATGGTATCATAAAATTTTTTCAATTGCTTCGTATATGTCGGGGCACCATCAAGTTCCTGTACAACTTCTTGCTCATATTCCTGCTCTTCTTCGTGTGATAGTCCCTCTCGGTCATCCTTTTGCTCGTCGTCGGCCGTCTCCTCTTTGTCTTCATCTACTTCAACAACTTCTGGTTGGATTGGAGGAGGTCGGTCCGTTATTGTCTGTTGTCCGCCTGCTTGCTCTGCCTCAACCTCCAAATTAGTAGCATTAATTATTCTAGCTACTTCCTCATCAGTTAGATCTTCTAGTGTAAAGCCATGAGGGAACTCTAAGTCGGTGGGTATGGGTGGAAACACTAGGTTTGGGCCTTCCGTGCTATGCCTCGGTAACCTGATAGTGAATGGTTGCACTCGCCTTAGAAGCCGTGGAGTGGTTTCTGGTGTCAGTGTAGCAACTCGGGCGTGCGCACAAGGCATCTGAACTGCTCCTCTCATTTTCTTGGATGGAGGCCTTGTGGTTGATAGTCTACGTTGAAATTCTTGCACCCTGGTCCAAACAAGTGCCCGTTGAATTGGCACATCATATACCAAGCAGCGGTAAACAATCCTTGTGATAGCACAACATCCATAAAGCACTGACTTTTGCTTCTTATACCACCGTTGATGTGCCAAGTGTATTTGGTCGATAATCCAATGTGGCATGTTTATTGTCAAATCAAAGGCGTCTGC
Organism: Ceratopteris richardii; assembly: GCA_020310875.1. Taxonomy (NCBI): domain Eukaryota; kingdom Viridiplantae; phylum Streptophyta; class Polypodiopsida; order Polypodiales; family Pteridaceae; genus Ceratopteris; species Ceratopteris richardii. The sequence goes on from MU261454.1 coordinate 39,793, forward strand.
TAGGTACAAACTAAACCATATCTTCTTGGGTGGCATTGTGAACCTCTCTTGGGCGGGGAACGCAAAATGCTGCATGCACATTCGAAGATGAATGGCAATAGTTGGTGTCGTTGCCACCATGTCCTTTAGTTTAGTCAGGTTCCTGTTTTTCATGTTGTCGGGCACCATTGACTCCTTCTCTGTGGGGATATGCATGCCTTTCATCTCGAGAGCTTCCCTTACCAAATTGTTAGTCAACTTGAAGCGCTTCAGTTCATTACCCCTCATAAGAGATGGTAAGACAAAGGTGTTGTATCCCTTTTTGTCCTTACTCGGAGTAAGGGTGCTAATCAAGTATGAGCATCTCAGAAAGTCGGGCTTTGGTAATTGAGCTTTGAAATAATCATATAGGCCTGCCTTCTTCCATATTGGTTTCAAGCCTTCATTATTTTGAAGCTTCTCAAATTCCCTGGTGAAGAAGTGATACCTGCCCCAGCACCCGTTGAACTCTATCTCTGCCTCCCACAGGTAAGTGCCTTCTCCTAGAGGTCTTGCCACATCACTGAACCAATGTGAGTTTTTGCTGACTGGCATTGTCTGCCCCTGTGGAGGATTCTAAATCGGTATGGCATGTAATGCTCTCAATGCCACTGGGCATTCCTTCAATTCCTCCTCAATAGGAAGACTTTCAATGTCCACGATCTGAGGGCTAGTTCCTGCCTAGGAGATCGTTCCTGCAGCCTCGGCCATCTTGAAGGGACTGGTCACCGGTTCTGTGAGAATATACAAATGAAGGTTAACATTGCAAATGGACACCAAGTGTTCACGTGTCCTTGTTACAAAATTAACATGAGGTTTTAGTGATATGTTAGTTAGTTAGCGAGTGCTTGGTGGTTGTGGATGTGGTTAGTGGATGGATTGTCCTAAAAGCTAAATGGAAAGATGTAGCGTGAGAATGATGCAGTTAGTAGGTGGAGGTGAATTTACAAGTGGGGGTCGGGGGGTTTATTACAAGCTTTGGGCAGCCAAACACAATGGATGGCTTTCAGTTTTGGTTTGGTGGAGACTCTCGAGGGCTTTGTGAGAGTGTCTGCTTGGAAATGATGCTTTTTAGGGACCCAATTACAAGTGATTCTACTCGTGCTTATGGGTGAATATGTGTTCGTGCGTGATGTATAAGAATGGTTATCAGATGTTCGAGTGAGTGAACCATGTTGTACAGGGTGTGGTCTCTGTGTAGCTATTTGAGCCCGCAAGCAAGTCTTAGGCACCCAGATTTGTGTTGATTGTGGGCTAGCCTTCATCGACTTCTTGGGTACCCAGATAGACTTCACTTTCATCGGGGAATTCTTGGTAGACTTCTTATTAGTGTCGTGCTGTTGACCCCTAATAGGAAGTTGAGCCAATTGTTGTGGCTTAATCATAATAGGGTGCTCGCCTTTCCGCACCCACACTTGTTTTGATGGTTGAGACACCGTGCCTTGTATTTTCTTTTGACTTCGAGCATAAGTCCTCTGCTTCTTCTGCATTTGATCCACCTTTGGTTGCTGTGTCCCTATGGTTTTTGGAAAAGAAGGGAGTTCCATCGCATCCTTGACTTCTTTGTTGAGATAATCATTCCTCTGCATCACATAGTTTCGGACAAGAATAACATGGTCATCTTCATGTGTACTCCTGGAAGGACCTGGAGTGTGTGCCTTTCCTAGTTCCTTGAGTGCTTCATTCTCTAATACAAGTGTAATGCGGTTCCAATTTACCCAGACCTGAAGAAGTCCACTTCTTAGGTTTAGGTTGACTGCATGATAATAGATCCAGTCTTGACCCAAGACAAGAGGTTCAGTGAGATCCTCATCTTGACACACTAGTACCTTAACTGTCATTAAGAAATCTTGAATGTAGAGGGGAAGTTCCACCTCGCCCATGCAAGGGGTTTCCACACCTCCCAATCCTATGAGATAGGCTTCTATAGGATTGACACTTAAGTTCAACTCTTCACAGTACAAAAGTTTAACAGCACTAGTGGCTGCACCTGAGTCAATCAAGGCTCTTACAGTCCTTGCACTCGTTCCTTGTCCTAGCTCTAAGGTCACAAAAGGACGCGGATCAATTATTCTATGAGAGCTAATACCTGAAACTTCACACATTGCCATATGATACCCTTAATCTACATATGCCTCTGTCCTAGGTCGATCTTTACCTTGTCGCCTCAACTTCATCCTTCGGATGCGTTCCAAGGCTTCTGCCTGTGCTTCTTCTCGAATTCATTTTTCTTCTTCCTTGCGTTTCTTGGCAGTGTTGAGTCGATTTAGCATCTCTTCAGTCAGGGGTTCTTGATATAACTTGACTCTGCATCCACTTATGTAACTAGGGAGAACATCACCTTCCAGTGTAGCTAATTGGACTACTCCACTAGTTGAGATCCTATTAATGATCATAGGTCCATAGCCATGCTTTTCTAGATTTCTTGCATGTTGTTTCAGGGTATACACCAAAACTAAGTCTCCGGCCTTCAATCCTTTATCCTTAACATGGGCATCAAAGTATGCCTTCTATCTTTTCTTAGCAGCATATATACCTGCTACAGCTCTTAGTCTTGTCTCACATAGTCGTTAAGTCCAATGGTAGCACTACGTTTTGGCCAAACACCATCTGAAAGGGTGTGGCTTGGAGTACCATTTTATAGGCAACTCAGTATGCCCAAACAGCATGGTGTAGCTGTTTGTCCCAATCAGAGCATTTATTATTCACTAGTTTTGTCAATACATTGCATAGAATCTTATTTGTGCTTTCGGCTTGCCCATTAGCTTGTGGGTGATAAGGGGCAGACTTCTTATGTACTACCAAGAATTCTTGGAGAAGATTTTCAATAACTTCATTTAAGAAGTGAGTCCCTTTATCACTAACTAGCTCTATAGGTAGCCCGTATCTAGTGAACACATTTTCAAATAAGAACTTAGCTATCGTTTGAGCATCGTTCTTCGTTGTGGCTTTCTTTTCTACCCACTTGGTTAAGTAGTCTGTGGCCACAATGATATATTCAGCATGTGAACCCTTAGTTGGGGGATTAATAGGACCAACAAAGTCTATTCCCCACTTAGAGAATGCACGTCCACCCATCATAGGTTTTAGAGGCATCTCATCTTTGCGTATAGGATACTGAGTTCGCTGACAAACATCACATCTCTTCACATAGGTATGTGCATCCATGTGAAGGGTAGGCCACCACAAGCCTGCAAATAGGATTGCTTTAATCACCCGATCTGGTCCAAAATGCCCTCCTGCTACACCTTGGTGAGCAGTTTCCAAGATCTTGAGATATTCACTCTCATGGACACATAGTCTTAGGTAACCATCTTTACCACGCTTGTATAAATTATCACCAACAAGTGAGTAGTCTAGGGCTTCTTGTTTTAAAATTCTTCTCCTCACCAGGGTCATATCTTGAGGGAGTGTTTTCGTCTTCAGGAAGGCTACTAGTGGTTCACTCCAATCTAGCACTATGGACACTTGATAAAGAGTGGCATGTTCCACAGGTGGTTTAGTGCGACAGATTGGGCATTCTTTACACATCTTATGTACATCAGTGTAGCTCAGTGATGAGTAGCACCTCCTTTAATGTCAATCCGGGAAGACGTGAGGATGGTATGAAGACCTCGAGCAAGTGGCGGCACAAGTGTGTGAGTGGGAAGCACACAAACATGCACACACATACACACACACGCACACACACGGCAAGACAAAGAGTGAGAATCAATGGAGTTCTTAGATTACTTTTCAAGAAGCTCTTACAAGTTTGTTTCAATTACAATCTAACCTCAAAAATGAGCTCTCTAGCTCCTTTTATAGTTTTTGACTAGCTTTGGCCCTGTTCAGACCTAGTGTCCGGCCTAGTTAAAAATTAGGTTCCAGGGCTTATTTGAAGGCTCAAACGAGATCCAAAAATTACGAAAATTGGCAGGTAGATACTTCTAAAGCTCCTCAAGCTCAAGGACTCCTTGGCTTGCACAAAATGGAGCTACAAAAATATGAAATGGTATTTACAATGGTGTTTAGTGATGAGAATCACTTTTAATTGGTGTAAGGGTTTTTGAAAAGTTAAAGGGTTGCCTAAGTGCTAGATTTGCGTGAATGCTCATACTTATTTCTTTATGAGAAAAATTACTGGCCTATTTGCCAGATCTTCTTTGACTACAAGGTCTGCTTGTGCTGTCCCTTCGCTCTGACTCTCTTCGTCTTGTGGCTCCTTCGGTTCCCTGACTGCTGCCAACACCCCCCCCACTCTCGCGTCTGTCGCCCCTGACAGACCCTTGTCTAGAGGATTTTTGAACATAGTATTGGACGACATCGGAGGCTAGGTGGTGTTCTTCGAGTCGCAAGCCACGTGCTAGATCTGTGAGCAAATCATCCCAATTCACAGGTCCGAGAATATCTGGATGAGGCACCCTCAATTGTTCTGAGTAAATAGTTCTCTCCATAGCAAATAATTGGAGGAGATGTGATGGTGTGGGTATAAAGATTTCGGAGTGGTATTCCCAGAATCCTGTGATGAACATCTCCTCAAATGTCTGTTTAAAGCAGGCTGGGAGGTACTTGATTCTGCCGTGCCAAGCATATATTACTTCAATGGACGGGGTGGTACTCATCGTACACTAGATCCTGGTTTCCTGTCACAAAGCCTGCACCTGAGAAGTGAGGGTCCTTAATGTTCTTAAACGTCCTGAAAGTGATCAGCATTAGTTCAAATATTTTCATACACATCTGGGCCATCACATCAAGATTATTGCGTAGCCGAGTACTCCAGTGACGGATTGTAGAAATCATATAGTTGACTGTGGGGGGTCCTCGTGGAGGTGCCAGATAAACATAATTCAACCATTTTGCGCAGGCTTTGATGTCTCTGACGGCAATAGTGAATTCAGGCCAAGTGCGTCTTCGAAGAACTGGAATGTAACAAGGATTGTATTTGATAAACAACGGCATGTTGTTCCAGGTTCCGACCATTTCAGGGTACGTTTCCAACAGCCTGATTCTCCAGGTGGGTTGATGGATGGACCCACGCTGAGCACTTTCCGGTATATCATCTGGACCAAATTGGGTAGCAAATGTGGGAGGCTTGCCACATTGCCATTGAATCTCCGCATTGTAATCAGCTAAAAGTATACAGAATGGCACATACTGGTCATTATTGGTGCCGATCCATCTATGGTGAGACATGCTTCTGAAGTATTCAGACTTTATGACAATGTCTTCTAAGTTCGCTAGTGATTGGATCTGAATGGCCACCCGTTCTTCATGAGTGTTCACTGTCCTTTCCAATGTCTGAAGCCACTCGGGTGCTTCCACTTCCAATGTGTCTAGTCCCTCTGAGGTTCGCCGCCCGCCTGGCATTGGCATAGGAACATACGGTTCCTCGTAAGAATCATCTACCTCAATAGGGACTAGCTCTTCTTGCTCTGGTTCTATCACTGGAGATGGCTGCCTTTCGTATGTCAGTAACCTCTGCTGTAACTCTGCTACTTGCTCACTTAAGGCCTTTACTTCGTCTGAGGTGGAGGTTGATGGGACACTCTTCGGTTGTTCTTCCTGTTCCTTAAGTCTGCTCTGAAGTGTGTCACGCTCTCTTTCCAAGTCATCATGGGCTTCCAGGAGATCTGCATAGCTTTCCAAAATGGTTTTCATTGTCTCCGTGGGAACTGCTTTGAACTGCTCTGGATCTATCTCGTGAGGGGAGCCTTCCATTGCCGCTTCCAGATTCTCTTCATTTTGTTTTTGCAGTCTTTTGTTCTCCTCCAGTGCTGTGGCCATATGTTTCCGTAGTAGCGCCAAGTTGCGTCTGACTCGTAGGTTATCGGCCTGGTATACTTCGAGCAAAGCTTCTAGTTGTTTTACACCTGATTCTGTCGATGGTTGGGGTGCCTCCAATAGTGTTTGGTGAGCCTGCTCAAGCGTTGAATAACGTTGATTCACTTCTGCATTTTCCTCTTGTAGAACGTGAAATTGCCTCTGTAAGTTTTGATAGTGTGTTGTCAGTTGTTGATACCGGCCGTCCAGAGCTCTGTACTCATTCTGGAGCTGATATACACATTGATTTGATGCTAAAAATATGCTATTTACATTAAATAATGCTGGGAGGGGTGAAGATGCAGGGGGAATGGGGGCGGGGATGGGAGTTGTGAATGATGTGGATGCAAGTGGAGATGTGGGTGGAGGGGGTATGGGAGATGAAGGTGGCATGGGGGGAGGGAGCGGTGCTGTGGCAGGGGATGTTTCCATAGTGTCAATTGTTTGAGTGACGGTGTAGATGGGGATTGTGGGTGGAGTGGATGTTACGTCAGTGAAAAGAGTGGTGAAAGTGGGCATGGTGACTCCCCCGAATTGGATTCCCGGAGAGAGTGGGATACCCATGACAATGGTGGTAGTAGTGGACGTGGTGGTGCTAGTGTCATGTGGTGGAGTGAATTGTGTAGTGCGAGGTGGGGATGGTGGTGACAGTGGTGCTTCCTGATGTTCGTCTGCTTGCGTTGTCTCTCCAGGTGCTGATACATTGATATGAATTTGTTTCCCGGACCTCCTGGGACAAACGGGAACCCTTTTCTCAAATCTGTGAATGTAGGCCATTGCCTCATGGATGGCCTCATCCAATCCTACTGCGTCGGCATGAAGGTTTATGGACTCAATGAACATCTCGTCCACACCTTCCTCAGCTAGCAACTGGTTCATGAGTTTCTTGCCCGATTCCAGTGACATCTTATGCTGTTCTTGAACCAGTTGCATGGTTCGATATAGTCTTTTGATTTGTGCCGAATACGCAGGGCACTTGCCAGCTCTGAAAGCTCGTCATATTCTTGTTCCTCGTAGGCTTCTTCTTCTTGTTCTGTCTCTTGTTCCTCGACATCGACTTCTACCATTTCTGGTCGGGTGGGGGCTGCTGTTGTTGTCTAGGGTTGTGGTTCCTGAGTACGTTCTGTTTCCGTCTCGAGATTAGAATCATAGATCAATCGGGCTACTTCTTCATCCATGAGATCATTTAGAGTAAAACCCTGTGGGAATTCCAGATCTGATGGGACGGGTGGGAATACCAGATTAGGTCCATCTGTGCTTGGTCTTGGTAGCCGGATTGTGAATGGCCTGACGCGTCGTGTCTGGGGAGGGGTAATTTCTGGTGTAGTGGTGGCTCCCCTTGGTTGAGCACAGGGTAATTGTACTCCCCCCCTCATCTTCTTTGATGGGGGACCTACTGCTGATAGTCTTCTTTGGAATTCCTGGGCGCGGGGCCATATGAGTGCCCTCTGAATAGGCACGTCATAGGCCAGACATCGGTAGATTATTTTTGTTAGAGCGCAACATCCATGAAGCACATTTTTCTGCTTCTTGTTCCACCTTTGATGGGCTAGGTGGATCTGATCTATGATCCAGTGTGGCACATTGATGGGAAGGCTTTCTGTCTCTGCTAGATACAAGCTGAACCATATTTTCTTCGGGGGCATTGTGAATCGTTCCTGGGCGGGGAAAGCAAAATGTTGCATGATGGTCCGCAGGTGAAGCGCAATGGTAGGTGTCATCGCTACCATATCCTTTAGCTTATTAAGATCTTTGTGTTTCATTCGACCTGGCACCATTGTTTCCTTTTCTGTGGGGATGTGCATGCCATACATACCCAATGCTTCTCTTACCAGATTGAGGGTCAACTTGAATCTTTTAAGCTCATGACCCGGCAGCAGCGATGGCAACACAAAGGTGTTGTCGCCTCCCTTGGCCCTGCTTGGCGTGATGGTACTGATCAAATATGAACATCGTAAGAAATCCGGCTTTGGTAAGTGGGCCCTGAAATAATTGTCCACACCAGCTTTGGTCCAAACTGATCGCATGACTTCGGCGTTTTGATAGCTTTCAAACTCGCGCGTGAAAAAGTGATATCGTCCCCATTTGCCATTAAATTCCAATTCTGCTTCCCAGAAATAGGTTCCATCGCCCAATGGTCCAGCGACATCACTGAACCAATGCGCGTGCTTACCTACTTGAGAAGTGTGCCCTTGAGGAGGATCCTGAATGGGGAGCACATGTACGGCTTGAAGTTCTTGCGGCCTTGCGGTGAGATGTGGCTCGAGGAGGAGTGTCTCTATGTCCACAATCTGTGCACCGGATCCGGCTTGAGAATTGGCACCTCTTGCTTCTGCCATGGCCCTGTTTGCTGGTTGGTTCTGTGAGAATATAGAACCACGAGTTAACATCGTAATGGACAGAACAAATCCGTTGTTGTCCCCGTTACAACATTAACATGAGGTAGAGGGTGAGTTAGTGGTTAGTAAGTGCACGAAGACAGTGTGTGTAGTTAGTTCGTGGGTAGTCCTAGGAGACTAATGCAGTTAGTAAGTGGGGATGAATTTACAAATTGGGGTCGGGGGGTTTATTACAGGTCTTAGGCTGCCAAATGCAGTGGATGGGTCTTTTTCTTGGTGTCGTAGAGGCTCTAGAGAGCTTTATAGTTGTATTGGCTTGAAAATGAGGCCTTTTAGGGACCCATTTACAAGCGAGTATGTTCGTGCTGATGGGCCTTGGTATGTTCTTGAGTGTTGAAGACAAGTGAATGCTGGCCGTGCGAGTGAATGGGTTACGCTGTATAGGTTGTGGCTTCGGCGTAGCTATTTGCACCCGCAAGCAAGCCTTAGGCACCCAAATTTGTCTTGACTGTGGGCTAGCCTTCATCGACTTCTTGGGCACCCAAATAGTTTTCACGTTAGCAGAAGAATTTCCGAAGGACTTCTTATTAGTGACGTGTTGTTGGTTACTAATAAGAGGCTTTGTCCGTGTGGTTGGCTTGAGTGCAACCGGGTGTTCGCCTTTCCGCACCCATACTTGGTTTACTTGCTGAGATATTTTGCTGCGCAGGTACTTTTGATTTCCGGCATGGGTAGTACTCTGCTTCTTCTGCCTTTGATCCACCTTTGGTTGCTGCCTCCTTCTGGCCTTTGGAAAAGAAGGGAGTTCCGTTTCATCCCTGACTCCTTTTTTGAGAATATCATTCCTCTGCAACACATAGTTTTGGACAAGAACAGCATGGTCATCTTCATGTGTACCCCTAGAGGGACCAGGAGTCTGTGCCTTTCCTAATTCTTTGAGTGTTCCATTATCTAACTCCATTGTAATTCGACTATGATTGACCCATACCTGAAACTTCTTAGGTTTAAGTTGACTGCTTGGTCATAGATCCAGTCTTGACCCAAGACAAGGGGTTCAGTGAGATCCTCGTCTTGACACACTAGTACTTTAACTGTCATTGCCTCATCATGAATGTAGAGGGGAAGTTCCACCTCGCCCATGCAAGGGGTTTCCACGCCTCCCAATCCTATGAGATATGCTTCCATAGGGTTGACAGTTAATTGCAACTCTTGACAGTAAGACAATTTAACAGCACTAGTGGCTGCACCTGAGTCAATCAAGGCTCTTACAGTCCTTGCACTCTTTCCTTGTCCGATATCTAGGGTTATGAAAGGACGTCGATCAGTTATCCTATGTGAGCTTGTTCCTACTACTTCACACATTGCCACATGATATCCTTGATCTGCATAGTCATTTGTTCTAGGCTGATCTCTACCTTGCCTTCGTAATTTCATCCTTCTGATGCGTTCTAAAGCTTCTGCTTCGCTTTTCTTCCTCTTTGCGTTTCTTAGCAATGTTGAGTCGACTGAGCATTTCCTCCGTGAGGGGTTCCTGATACAGCTTGACTCTGCATCCGCTAATATAGTTAGGGAGAACATCACCCTCTAATGTGGCCAGTTGTACTGCTCCACTCGTGGAGATCCTATTGATGATCATAGGTCCGTAGCCTCTCTTTTCTAGCTTCCTCGCGTGTTGTTTCAGTGTATAGACTAAGACTAGATCTCCTGCTTTCAAACCCTTATCCTTCACATGGGCGTCAAAGTATGCCTTCTGTCTCTTCTTGGCTGCATATATTCCTGCAGCGGCTCTCAGTCTTGTTTCTCCTAATCGTTCAAGGTCAAAAAGTCTAGAGGAGAGTTCATGACCCGTCCATTCGTGCTCTTGGGCCACTCTCAATGTAGGAATCAAGAAGTCCAAGGGAAGCACCGCGTTTTGGCCAAATACCATCTGAAAGGGGGTGGCTTGGAGTACCGTTTTGTAGGCGACTCGGTATGCCCAAACAGCAGGGTGTAGCTGTTTGTCCCAATCAGAGCATTTAGTGTTTACTAATTTTGTCAGTACATTGCATAAGATCTTATTGGTGCTCTCAGCTTGTCCATTAGCTTGAGGGTGATAGGGGGCAGATTTCTTATGTATTACTAAGAATTCTTGGAGTAGATTTTCAATCACTTCGTTCAAGAAGTGAGTGCCTCTATCACTTACTAGTTCTATAGGTAGCCCATATCTTGTGAATACATTCTCAAACAAGAATTTGGCAGTTGTTTGAGCATCGTTCTTCGTCGTGGCTTTTACCTCTACCCACTTAGTTAGATAGTCTGTTGCAACAATGATGTATTCCGCATGAGAACCCTTAGCTGGGGGATTAATAGGACCTACGAAGTCTATTCCCCACTTAGAGAATGCACGTCCACCCATCATAGGTTTCAGTGGCATCTCATCTTTACGTATAGGATACTGAGTTCTCTGACAGACATCACATCGTTTCACATAGGTATGTGCATCCATGTGGAGGGTAGGCCACCAGAAGCCTGCAAATAGTATTGCCTTGATCACTCGATCTGGTCCAAAATGTCCTCCTGCTACACCTTGGTGAGTAGTTTCCAAGATCTTAAGATATTCACTTTCATGGACACATAGCCTCAGGTAACCATCTTTACCACGCTTATATAGATTATCACCAATGAGTGAGTAATCCAGAGCTTCTTGTTCTAAACTCCTTTTCCTAGCCAGAGTCATGTCTGGAGGGAATGCTTTCGTCCTCAGGAAGGATACTAGTGGTTCACTCCAATCTGGCACTATGGATACTTGATAAAGAGTAGTGTGTTCCACAGGTGGTTTAGTGCAACAGATTGGGCATTCCTTGCACAACTTTTGGACATCCGCTTCCATAGTTGGCCAATGCACTCTGAATCTCCTTAGTGTTTGTAAGGTTCGTTGCTTTGAATGGTGTTGCTCTAGTGCACCTACATGTGCTAATTGCAACCATTTAGCGTACTCATCCTCTTCTACGCAACAAGCCAAGATCCCTTGATCTGTGTGCTTGTACATACTTCCTGCCATGATGTGGTACTTTTGGGCTTTAACTACCTCTCTGTTCCGTGTGTTTACCACTGGATGATTAGGCCCGTATGTCAATACTGGTACCAATGGCTTAGCCCACTGCGGCACCACTTCCAAATTAAACAAGTAAGCATCAGGAAGGTCATCTGATACTCCTTGTGGGGCTTCTCCCGATGTGAGCCTAGAAAGATGATCAGCTCTCAAATGGGTCCTCCCTTTTCTTACCACAACCTCAAAATCATATTCCATTAGCAAGAGAAACCATCTCACTAATCTTCCTGTATTGCAAGGCTTGTTTACGAGGTATAGCAATGCTTGATGATCCGTAAAAAATTTAAACTTATTTGCAAGCAAATAGTGTCTAAATTTCTTAACTGCATATACCATGCCTAAGCCTTCTCTCTCTGTAGTGGTGTAATTCCGTTCAGCAGCATTCAACTGTCTACTGGCATAGGCAATTGGAAGATCCATATTACCTTCACCAGTAGGTTGAGCAAGTACACACCCAATGGCATAATTGGATGCATCCACGTGAACATGGAATGACTTATTCCAATCTGGTGTGGTCAAGATTGGTGCTGAACATAATCTTCGTTTAAGCTCCTGGAAGGAATTCTCACATTCATCCGTCCACTCAAAGTTAGTCAGAAGTCCGTACATGGGCTTTGCAATTACAGCATACATGTGAATGAATCTTCGGTAATAACCACAATGCCCCATGAAAGCTTGTACTTCCTTGACATTCTTTGGCCTAGGTAGCTCTGCTATGGCTCTCACTTTCTCCTCGTCAATAGATATGCCATTCTTTGACACTATGTGTCCTAGAATCTTGCCTTGCCTGACCATAAAAACGCACTTTTCTGGGTTCAGGAAGACTTGATATTCTCTACATTTGTCAAAGATTTGTCTGAGTTCAGGGATATGGGTTTGTCTAATGTTGGAATGAGCACAAAGATCATCAACATAGACTTCTAAGTTTTTCCTCAAGAACTCTTTAAATACATGGCACATCAGCCTTTGGAAGGTAGCTGGTGCATTGGTAAGCCCAAATGGCATTACTCTAAAGGCAAAAATGCCCCATTCTGTTGCAAAGGCTGTCTTATGCTGATCCTCTGGAGCTATGGCTACTTGATTGTAGCCCGAAAATCCATCAAGGAAGCTGTACACTTCCTTGCCTGCTACTCTTTCTAAGAGATGTTCTGTGATGGGAAGCGGATAGTTATCTCGAATCGTGGCTGCGTTAACCTTTTTCAAGTTAATGCACACACGCAGCTTTCCATTCTTCTTGGGCACCACTACGATGGGGGATACCCATTCAGTGTGCTCAATTTCATAGATAAATCCAGCTTCGACCAGTCTATCTATCTCTTCTTTGATCTTAGCAGCGTAATTATCGTTATAAGTATAGGGCTTTTGCTTCGAGGGTTTGGCATCTGAAGTCATGGGGATGGTGTGTGAGCATATGTTGGGGTCAACACCTTTCAAATCCTTGTAACTCCAAGCAAATACATCTCTGTATTCTCTTAGCAAGGCTATCAACGCATGCTCTTCTTCCTCTGTTAGGTCATGGCCTATGTACGTGCATCTCTCCTCTCCTTCTTCTAGGGCCACTACTATTTTCTTGGTGGTTTCTTTGTTATCATAGGCCTCTCCTGATTGTGCCTCTCGTTTCGGCATTCTGATCATGACTCTCCTGTCGTCTATCTCATACTTCTTAAAATTTTCTGGGACCTCAAACAAAGATTCTTCCTCTTCTGGTGAGACTTCTCTCTTCTTTCGTTTCTTCCCTTCTTCCTTCGGGGTCACATGTGTTGCTAATCTTACATCATTTGTAAGCTCTCCATGCCTCTGGGGTTGAAATTCTACTTCATGGAAGTATTCTTCATCTGATGCAAAAGGTGGGTCCATAATGATTGACTCTAGATCGGAGTCACTTGCATCCTCAAATGCATCAGGGCTAGGTTCGCATTCTTCTAGAACTGCCTCTCCCATGATTGGCTCTATGGAGAAGACTGAAATGTCATAGCCATCCTCATCACAGTGAGGTGTCCATTGTTCTTCATTAATGGCTACGTCCATTGTTGCTAAAATTTCTGCCCAGCCATGGGGTTCAAATTCCTCATCAGGAAAAACTACAGGTGCATAGGCTGGGTCTTGAATTGATCTATGTGTTTCTTTTGCACCTACCTCTCTGGCTTTCTCTCTCTTCTCTTCTTCTACTGCTACCTTGCACATCCATAAGTGGGTGTCTTCATGCATCCATGAGGATCCTGACCCTATGGAATGCACCGATTCTGTATCATCTTTGGCTCTATGGATGGGATTCCATTGGATAGGAGGGACATCTCTATGAGAATAATCCTTGAGATTGACTTTGGTCGTAACACCTAAGTGTTGCAGGTACAAAGAATTGGTTCCCCAGTCCTGTACCACTTGCAACTGTCTCATAAATGGTCTTCCCAAAATCATCTCATAGGCATGATTTTTGCTGAAGTCACATATAGCAAATGTATGCTCAAACTCGACACCACAAGTGGTGAGAGTTATTCCTTCTAGCAATCCTAAGGGTCTCTCAATATGACCATCGGCCATCTGCAATTTCATTCTTGTTGGCATGAGTGCTGGCTTGCCCCAACGCTTCCATAGGGAAGTAGTGGCAATTGCAACTCCTGCACCTGAGTCCAAAATTGCCTTGGTGGTGTACTCCTGGTAGGTGATGGGAAGATAGGTGTTCCCTTCTTCACCTTCACACATATCTCCTATCTTATCCAAGGGTATTTCTGGCACTGTCCTATGGGATCCTACCTGGGAACGTGGTTTGGCTATTTCTGGTACTTGTTTGGCGACATGTTTCCATAATTCAGGTCTAACCTTGAGTAGCTCTTCTAACTTGAGATTGCATTGCACGTTAGTGTTCTTCACTACCTCTGTGTTCCTAGGTATGACTGAATCTTCGTTTCTTACCATGACTGTAGGTGCTCTCATGCAGGTGGACTTCGCTTCCCATGGGCCTGTGAAATGGGGTAGTTCTTGTAAAGAATTGGACTCGAAGTCTAATCTTTCTTGAGATTGGATGCTCTCCTGCTCTCCGTAAATGGATGGGATGTCTTGTGGGAATTGGTCATGTGCATCGTCCACAAGTTCGATAGGAGGAGGGACTTCACTTTCTTTAGCCCATTTGTCTTCTTGAATCTCGCGTAGGAATTCTGGTGTGAATCGATTCATAGAAGATGATGTGTCCGGCTCCGTAGAGTTAGGCGCATAGGCTTCTTGAGCAGGAATGCTTACTCTTTCACTTGCCTTGCCCTTGTGTTGAAAGGCAGGTTCCTTATGTGATTGTGCCACTAGATTCTCTATTCTTTCTAGGGAGGGGAAATTGTCTGGTTCAATGGAATTTGGCACATAAGCTTTCGGTGGGGGATGGGTCATCTCTAGAAGTCCATCCAAGTGTAATTGCGTCTTGGCTGAGCCTGAGTAATTGAAGAGGCGACTGGCTTCAAACATAGTCTGAGCCAATGCGACCATTTTCGTGCAAAGCTTGGTTCTTTCTATCTCTAGGTCAGCTCTTGGGTAACATTTTTCATGATCAGTTACAGTTGGTCCTTCTTGGATTCTGGCCTGATATGCTTTAAGCATCATATTAAGGTCTTCGAGAGTGGGATCTGCTAGGACTGATCCTACTCTAGGGGGTGGTGGGTTTAGGTGAGGCGGGTTGGAAGGTGGTGGTACAGATGAAGTTGGGATTGGTGGAGGCGGGGTAATGTGAGAGGGAGGTTGAGATGTGAGTTCAGTTATCTTAGCTTTGGTTTCTCTTATGCTTTCCTCGAGTTCACTCATCTTTTTAGCCCATTGTCTTTTCATTCTTTCCCGACTATCTTTCCATGCTCTAGTCCTTTTCTTTGTTATGCTCTGGGCTTCACTAGCCTCTGGGTTCTTATCCTGGTTTACCCCTTGATTCTGCTGTAATGCTTGAGCTCTAGTGACTACCTGGATGGGAGCAGTGGAAGTGACACTTCCTGTGGAATCTACCACTAACCCAATAACGTTGATAGGAGTGATTTTTGGCATATTATTGGGGTTCTTCGGGCAATCTCGTAAGAGATGCTCTTTTCCAGGCAAAAGCCTTGGATCGTCACTAACTGGTTTTGTGTAGGTGGAGGTAAGGGACAATCACGAATGAGGTGATCTCCTTGGCATCTGTAGCACGGTCCTCTTGGGAATGGAGGTCTTACCTGCCTTGGTTGAGGTCTAGAGTTGGGGTTTGCATACATGACGTTTGTATAATCTGACTCCCAACTAGGTTCATTTGGCTCTTCGCTGTAATAGGGCTCACCATGTTCTGGAGACTGCATGTAGTAAGCCTGGGGACTATCGACATGTGTAGAATCAAAGCTATGGTCACTGGGGTCACTTTCGGAAAGCAGTGGGGTTACAGGGACTATGGCTCTATTCAGGTTTTCTTCTGCAACCGCATACTTTACCGGAATCACATTAGCTGGGGCTGGGGGTTGTTGTGCTAGCACAGGCTGAGGCCTTTGTTGGTTTTGATATTGTGGTTGATAATTTTGTTGTTGCCTTCCATATGGCTGTGGAGGGTACTGGTTCTGGTATCTTCCCTGTGGTGGATAGGGTTGAGGATAGGTTTGTTGTAGGGGCAATCTTGTGCGGTGTGATTGGTGTACCTCCGTTCTATGGTGCAGTACTGGCTACTAGGATTTACTTGGGGTTGAGCCATAATGGGACATACGTTCGCCATGTGGTCGCCACCACAAGTATAGCACCTTTTCACAGGAGCAAACCTTGGGATTTGTTTGCTAGTTACGCCTAATCTCTGAGCTACCTTCTCAGCAAGTTCCTCGATTGATGTGGATTGCGTGGAAGAGATGCTAGAGGCACTATCCGAATCTTTGTATATCTTAGAAAGCTCTAACTCCTCCCCTAGGTTGTCCTCAATGTCAATACACATGCGTACACACTCTTCTATGGTCCTAGGGTCCTTCAAGTACACATATGATCTTAGTTTGGTACTTAGTAGTCCATCCAAGAATAAGGCTACTTGCTTGGCTGGTGTGGGTAACTCCGAAACAGGGCATCTTTCAAGATATTGCCTAAATCTCCTTCCTGCAAGTCTTACAGTCTCTTGCGGGGTTCGCTTGAAGCTGTGAATCAGCGAGGAGGTATTATGCCTTATGCCACTCTTAGAGAATTCAATAATGAAAGCCTCTAGGAGTTGGTCTATGCTCCTGAACTGCCTCTCATTTAGTGGCTGAAACCATGTCAGGGCAGTGTTCCTAAGGGTCAGACCAAAGGCATTGTACTGCGTGAATAGATCCTCCACTTGTTAAGCTCTCAGGACTTGCCTAAACTCAGCCACATGATCGTATGGATCTCTAGTGCCATCGAAGTAGTTCTTCATGGACTTAACTAGCTGAGTCGGTCTCAAAGTCCTTGTGTGCTCTCTAGGTCGTGGTAGAGGGAACTCATCCGCGTTTCTTTGATTCCTGTGAGCTCTAAGTATCTCAGGTTCTACTCTATTTGTTTCCGTCCTCGTTCTCTCTCTTCCCACTGGGTTGGCAAAGCTTACTTCTGGTCTATCTCTACTTCTGTCTCTTTGCATTCCACGAGCTTGGGATGTTCCAGCTCCAGGGTGACCATAGGATACATTCGATCTTGGTTGGGGGAAAACAAATTCACCTTTCCAAGTGTAAGCATGCCTATCATTTTGTGTCACCACAAAGATCCTCTCCGAAGCGTGATCTAAGTAGGTCACTCTGCCTGGGCTATCAGGATCCTTAAACTCATAGATCATGATTGATCCTATATCAGTTGGCTGATCAGGTTTATACCTCCAAAAGGCTTCGTCAGTTTCTCGATTGAGAAGCAAATCTATGCACTTGTTGTCTTGGGGAACCCATTCAGGTGTGATAATCCTAGTGAGAACAGATTTGCCTCAGGGTGTTCTAGATTCTACTCCCATGTTTCCTTGTTCTAAGTCACCTAAGTCCGCTTCTAAGATTACATTCCCAAATTCATCTGTCCTGTCTGGGTGACTGGTGACTACGTATATGGTTCCTTCTTTGTCCAGGTATGCACCGTTTTCAAACTTGACAGCTGGGTGCTCTAGTCCTATGGATTGGTCAGGATTCTTGATCTGTACTACAGATCTTCCTAGGCCGTCCTCATAGATGATGGCACCTAATCGGTTGGTCCTAAGGTATTCCAACTGTGTTTTGTAAGGGCCTTCTACCCTGTACAAGTATGGCTCACCTGAACTTCCAGTAGGTCTTTCCATGCCTTGAGACATCCCTGATTCACTGGTATCAAAGCTAGGGTAATGC
This sequence comes from Ceratopteris richardii, assembly GCA_020310875.1. Lineage (NCBI taxonomy): Eukaryota > Viridiplantae > Streptophyta > Polypodiopsida > Polypodiales > Pteridaceae > Ceratopteris > Ceratopteris richardii. Next base: position 57,330 of record MU261454.1, read on the forward strand.
GAGTGGTGACTCAACTGCTGGGCCCAAGACCTTGCGGCGTGATTGACACTAGCCTCTGAAGACCTATGGCTTTGTCTCTCTCTTACTAGGTGTCGTCCTGATCTAAGGTTCATATGTCTAACTGATTAGCCCGATTTTTCCCAGGTACAACCACGTTTTTTAGTCCTTTTGTATCGGTCACTTGGTTCTTTTTGTGTTGATTATCGTGTCTATACTCTTGTCTGATATCACGTCGTTAGGAATACTTGAGTTTAATTTCGCATTTGAGTTTGGTCGTTTCACGTTAGGTTCTTTTCCTTTAGAGTTGTCGTTCACACACACACAGGTTATCTCTTGACTTGCACTTGATTTCTTAGATAGTCTTTGATTTATCTCGTGCTTATCGTTGCCTGGAATTACTTCTAACACTACCCGCACTTAGCCTAAACTAAGAATTGACAGAGGGTGTTGTGAGTTTTCCAACCTTGAGTTCCTTTCCTTGTATTGTTGCCCTGGTGTGCCCAGGACGCGTATTCCCAAGCCTGCACTTACTCTTGCTTTGTGTACCCTTCGCTGCTCTCACAAGACCTGTAAGAGGCCCACTGTTAGCTCAAGACTTAAATTCAAAAGACAGAACCATTCACTTTCATTCATGTAACACTTCACCAATTTACACTATGACTTTTTGGACACAACTCTAGAGACCCCTGAACTTTGTTTCCCCTGGGTATGGTCAACTTCAAAATACCCTATCAAATATTTCTGATCTTAATTTAACTATAACCAGTCGATGTTTTAGTTGTGCTCCCCACGAGCTTTCCAACAAAACAAAAATCACGGCAAACGGATTTCGTATGAGAAAGTTATGCCAGTTCAGGGTTTTGGGGCTAAAACAAGATTAAACTAGGTTAACAGGCAAACAGGAATTCTAGAGTGACTTGGGTCGTGCCCTCGTAATGCAATGCTACACCCTAATGTTTGTCCCACACTTGGCCAAAATTTAGACCACTATTTTTACCTTAAAAATTTGACCTAAATTGCCCTTCTAACGTGTTCGCAAAGTCTGTCGGTCGCGATTGACAGGTCAGTCGCGATCGACGTGTCGATCGCGATTGACAGGTCCGTCGTGGCTGTCACTCGCGATTGACTGGTCAGTCGCGATTGACAGGGGTTACGAAAAGTCAATCAGTCATGGTCAAAGGGTCGTTGACTCTGTCAGTCGCGATTGACGTGTCGATCGCGATTGACAGGTCGGTCGCGAGGGTCTGTCCGTCGTGGTCAAACAGTCGTTGACTGTGTCGGTCGCGATTGATGAGTCGATCGTGATTGATGACTCGATCGCGATTGACAAGTGTCACGCGTATGGTCCGTCGGTCGTGGTCAATCGGTCGTTGACTCTGTCGGTCGCGATTGATAGAGCCGTCGTGGGCTGTCGATCGCGATTGACATGTCGATCGCGATTGACAGATCTGTCCGTCGTGGTTTGTCGGTCGCGATTGACAGAGCGATCGCGATTGACAGAAAGCTGAGGAATTTCAAGAAACTAAGCACATTTTTGGGAAGCTCTAGGCCTGTAGATCATGGTTTTGCACTTTGTTTGGTAATTTGAGCGTTTTTTCTGTCGGTCGCGATTGACAGAAGTTGGCGACACACAGACAGTTACTTCGAATTCCGTACTTGCGCAGAGTGCTGGGGACGATGATGTGACCTGTACCTGCAAGACAGCTCAAGAAACATGCAAAAACAACACACGCAATTTTGCTCTCTCGCTCTCTCTCACAAGTGAAATGAGGGAAATGAGGTGGAGGTGGTGATATACTCAAAAACTGAAATTTTCGCGATGATGGAGATGGAGGTGGAAGATGGTGATGATGATGATGGTGATGAGGATGGTGAAGAAAAAACAAGAAAATAGATGAAAGTGAAGAAAATACCTACAACTCCAACGCGTCAACTCTACGTATTACCATCACACGCTCGTCATCAAGGCTCGATCCCCGGCAGCGGCGCCAAAATTTGGTGTAGCTCAGTGATGAGTAGCACCTCCTTTAATGTCAATCCGGGAAGACGTGAGGATGGTATGAAGACCTCGAGCAAGTGGCGGCACAAGTGTGTGAGTGGGAAGCACACAAACATGCACACACATACACACACACGCGCACACACGGCAAGACAAAGAGTGAGAATCAATGGAGTTCTTAGATTACTTTTCAAGAAGCTCTTACAAGTTTGTTTCAATTACAATCTAACCTCAAAAATGAGCTCTCTAGCTCCTTTTATAGTTTTTGACTAGCTTTGGATCTGTTCAGACCTAGTGTCCGGCCTAGTTAAAAATTAGGTTCCAGGGCTTATTTGAAGGCTCAAACGAGATCCAAAAATTATGAAAATTGGCAGGTAGATACTTCTAAAGCTCCTCAAGCTCAGGGACTCCTTGGCTTGCACAAAATGGAGCTACAAAAATATGAAATGGTATTTACAATGGTGTTTAGTGATGAGAATCACTTTTAATTGGTGTAAGGGTTTTTGAAAAGTTAAAGGGTTGCCTAAGTGCTAGATTTGCGTGAATGCTCATACTTATTTCTTTATGAGAAAAATTACTGGCCTATTTGCCAGATCTTCTTTGACTGCCATGTCTGCTTGTGCTGTCCCTTCGCTCTGACTCTCTTCGTCTTGTGGCTCCTTCGGTTCCCTGACTGCTGCCAACAATCAGCTTCAATAGTAGGCCAATGCACTCCGAGTCTCCTTAATGTCTATAGGGTCCTTTGCTTTGAGTAGTGTTGCTCTAATGCACCTACATGTGCTAAGTGCAACCATTTTGCATACTCATCCTCTTCCACACAACATGCTAGGATCCCTTGATCTGTATGCTTGTACATACTTCCTGCCATGATCTGGTATTTTTGGGATTTTACTATCTCCCTATCTTGAGTGTTTACTACTGGATGTTTAGGTCCATATGTCAATACTGGCACTAGTGTCTTAGCCCACTGAGGTACAACTTCCAAATTAAATAAGTAAGCATCAGGAAGGTCATCTAATACTCCTTGTGGGGCTTCGCCCGATGTGAGCCTAGAGAGATGGTCTGCTCTCAAATGAGTCTTTCCTTTCCTCATCACAACCTCAAAGTCGTATTCCATCAGTAAGAGGAACCATCTTACTAATTTGTCTGTATTGCATGGTTTGTTTACCAAGTACAACAATGCCTGATGATCAGTAAAAAATTTAAACTTATTTGTAAGCAAGTAATGTCTAAACTTTTTGACCGCATACACCATGCCTAATCCTTCCCGTTCAGTGGTGGTATAATTTCGTTCAGGTGCATTCAATTGTCTACTAGCATAGGCAATTGGAAGATCCGTATTACCTTCGCCCGTAGGTTGTGCAAGCACACATCCAATAGCATAATTGGATGCATCCACATGAACATGAAAGGGCTTACTCCAATCTGGGGTGGTCAAGATTGGTGTTGAACACAATTTCCTTTTGAGCTCATTGAAAGAGTCCTCACATTCATTAGCCCACTAAAGTTGGTCAAAAGTCCGTACAGTGGCTTGGCAATGATAGCGTACATGTGTATAAAGCGTCGGTAATAGCCACAATGCCCCATGAAAGCTTGTACTTCCTTGACATTCTTTGGCCTAGGTAGCTCTGCTATAGCCTTCACTTTCTCCTCATCCGTGGATATGCCATTCTTTCACACTATGTGTCCTAGAATCTTGCCTTGCCGGACCATGAAAACACACTTTTCTGGGTTCAGGCAGACTTGATAATCTCTGCATTTGTCAAAGATTTGTCTGAGTTCAGGTATATGTGTCTGTCTAATGTTGGAATGCGCACATAGATCATCAACATAGACTTCCAAATTCTTCCTCAAGAACTCTTTAAACACATGGCACATCAATCTTTGGAAGGTTGCAGGCACATTGGTAAGCCCAAATGGCATTACCCTAAAGGCAAATATGCCCCACTCTGTAGCAAAAGCCGTCTTATGCTGATCTTCTAGAGCTATGGCTACCTAATTGTAGCCAGAAAATCCATCGAGGAAGCTGTATACTTCCTTGCCTGCTACTCTTTCTAATAGATGCTCGGTAATTGGAAGTGGATAGTTATCTCGGATTGTGGTTGCATTAACCTTCTTCAAATTAATGCACACACATAGCTTTCCATTCTTCTTGGGCACCACTACAATGGGGGATACCCACTCAGTGTGCTCAATTTCATAGATAAATCCAGCTTCAACCAAGCGATCTATCTCTTCTTTGATCTTGGCAGCGTAGTTATCATTATATGTGTATGGCTTCTGCTTAGAGGGTTTGGCATCTGAGGTCATGGGGATTGTGTGAGCATATGTCAGGATCTACACCTTTCAAATCCTTGTAACTCCAAGCGAATACATCTCTGTATTCTCTTAGCAAGGCTACCAACTCTTGCTCTTCTTCTTCCGTCAGGTCATGTCCTATGTAAGTGCATCTCTCTTCTCCTTCTTCTATGGCTACCACTATTTTCTTGGTGGTTTCTTTGTTATCATAGGCCTCTCTTGATTGTGCCTCACGTTTAGGCATTCTTACCATGACTCTTCTATCGTCTATCTCATACTTTTTGAAATTTTCAGGGACCTCAAACAAATATTCTTCCTTTTCTGGTGTGACTGCTCTCTTCTTCCTCATTTTACCTTCGCTCTTGGTGGTCACTTGTGTGGCTAACCTTACGTCATTTGTGAGCTCTTCGTGTCTCTGGGGTTGAAATTCTACTTCATAGAAGTATTCTTCATCTGATGCAAAAGGTGGGTCCATAATGATTGACTCTAAATCAGAGTCAATCACATCTTCAATTGCATTAGGGCTAGGTTCGCATTCTTCTAGAATTGAGTCTCCCATGATTGGCTCTATGGAGAAGACTGAAATGTCATAGCCATCCTCATCACAGTGGGGTGTCCATTGTTCTTCATTGATGGCTACATCCATTGTTGCTAAAATTTCTGCCCAACCGTGAGGTTCAAATTCTTCATCAGGGAATACTACAGGTGCATAGGCTGGGTCTTGAATGGATCTATGTGTCTCTTTCGCACCTACCTCTCTGGATTTTTCTCTCTTCTCCTCTTCTACTGCTACTTTACACATCCACAAGTTGGTGGCTTCATGCATCCATGAGGATCCTGATCCTATGGAATGCACAGACTCAGTATCATCTTTGGCTCTATGGATGGGATTCCATTGGATAGGAGGGACATCTCTATGAGAGTAATCTTTGAGATTCACTTTGGTCGTGACACCTAGGTGTTGCAAATACAAGGAATTGGTTCCCCAATCCTGTACCACTTGCAACTGTCGCATAAATGGTCTTCCCAAAATCATCTCATAGGCATGGTTCACCTAAAGTCACAGATAGCAAATGTGTGCTCAAACTCTACACCACATGTAGTGAGAGTTATTCCTTCTAACACCCCTAAGGGTCTCTCTATGTGACCATCAGCCATCTGCAATTTCATCCTTGTGGGCCTCAGTGCTAGCTTGCCCCAACGCTTCCAAAGGGAAGTGGTAGCAATTGCAACTCCTGCACCAGAGTCCAGAATTGCCTTGGTTGAGTATCCTTGATGGGTGATGGGAAGATAGGTGTTTCCTTCTTCTCCCTCACTCATGTCTCCTATCTTATCCAAGGGTATTTCCGGCACTGTTCTATGAGAACCTACCTGGGAACGCGGTTTAGCTACCCGTGGTACTTGTTTGGCTACATGTTTCCATAGTTCTGGCCTCACCTTGAGTAGCTCTTCTAGAGTGAGGTTGCACTGCACTTTAGTATTCTTTACTACCTCTGTATTCCTAGGTATGACTGAGTCTTCGTTTCGTACCATGACCGTGGGTGCTCTCATACAAGTAGACTTAGCTTCCCATGGGCCTGTGAAGTGGGGTAATTCATGTAAGGAAATAGACTCAAAGTCTAATCTCTCTTGAGACTGTGCACTCTCCTGCTCTCCATAAATGGAAGGAATATCTTGTGGGAATTGATCATGTGCATCATCCACAAGTTCAATGGGAGGAGGGACTTCACTCTCTTTTGCCCATTTCTCTTCTTGAATCTCTCGTAGGAATTCCGGTGAGTACCGATTCATAGAAGAAGATGTGTCCGGCTTTGTGAAGTTGGGCACATAAGCTTCCTGGGCGGGAATACTTAGCCTTTCACTTGGCTTGTCCCTATTTTGAGAGGCGGGTTCCTTTTCTGATTGTGCAATTAGCCTCTCCAATCTTTCTAGCAGTCCATCAAAGTGCAACTGCGTCTTAGCTAAACTAGAGAAGTTAAAGAGGCGACTGGCTTCAAACATGGTTTGAGCCAATTCCACCATTTTAGCACAGATTTTGGTTCGTTCAAGCTCTAGTTCTGCTCTAGGGGAACACTTTTCATGATCGATTACGTTTGGCCCTTCTTGGATTCTGGCCTGATATGCCTTAAGCATCATATTTAGGTCCTCGGGAGTGGGATCTGCTAAAACTGATCCTACTCTAGGGGGTGGTGGGGTCGCATGAGGCGGGTTAGAAGGTGGTGGATTGGATGGAGATGGGAATGATGGTGGCGGGGTAGTGTGAGAGGGAGGTTGAGATGTAAGTTCAATTATCTTGGCTCTCGTTTCTCTTAGGCTTTCCTTGAGTTCGCTCATCTTCTTGGCCCATTGCCTTTTCATTCTTTCTCGACTATCTCTCCAAGCTCTAGTCCTCTTCTTGGACATGCTCTCAGTTTCACTAGCCTCAGCATTTTTTTCCTAGCCTAAACTTTGGTTTTGCTGCAAGGCTTGAGCTCTAGTGACTACTTGTACTGGTGCAGTGGAAGTCACACTTCTTGTAGAGTCTACTACTAATCCAATAACATTGATATGAGTGATTTTTGGCATAGTATTGGGATTCTTTGGGCAATTTCGTAAGAGATGCTCCTTTCCACAATCTTGGCAAAAGCCCTGGATTGTCACTGACTGGGGTTGTGTAGGTACAGGCATGGGGCAATCACGAATGAGGTGATCTCCCTGACATCTGAAGCACGGTCCTCTAGGGAATGGGGGTCGTACCTGCCTAGGTTGAGGTCTAGAGTTGGGGTTTGTGTACATTACATTTGCATACTCTGGCTCCCAACTAGATTCGCTTGGGTCTTCACTGTAGTAGGACTCACCATGTTCAGGAGACTGCATGTAGTAAGCTTGAGGGCTATCAATATGAGTAGAGCCAAAACTATGGTCACTAGGGTCACTTTCTGAAAGCAAAGGTGTCACTGGCACTATGGCTCTATTCAGGTTCTCTTCTGCAGCTGCGTACTTCACGAGAATCACATTGGCTGGAGCACGAGGTTGTTGAGCCAACACAGGCTGAGGCCTTTGCTGAGTTTGGTAGGGTTGCTGGCGCCTACTGTATTGCTGTGAAGGGTACTGGTTCTGGTATCTTCCCTGTTGTGGATAGGGCTGAGGGTAGGTTTGCCTAACCGCTTGCTTATTGTATGGGCAATCTTGCGCAGTGTGATTAGTGTATCTCTGTTCTATGGTGCAGTACTGGCTACTAGGATTCACCTGGGGTTGAGCCATAATGGGACAGACATTTGCCATATGGTCACCTCCACAAGTATAGCATCTTTTCACTGGGGCAAACCTTGGTATTTGTTTGCTTGATACCCCTAATTTCTGAGCTACTTTCTCGGCGAGTTCCTCAATAGAGATGGATTGCGTGGAACTAAGGCTAGTAGAACTATCTGAATCCTTGTAGATTTTTGATAGCTCTAATTCCTCCCCTAGATTATCTTCAATGTCTATGCACATGTGTACACACTATTCTATAGTTCCAGGGTCCTTCAAATACACGTATGATCGTAGTTTGGTACTGAGCAATCCATCCAAGAATAAAGCCACTTGTTTGGCTGGAGTGGGTAACTGAGGAACAGGACATCTCTCTAGATATTGTCTAAATCTTCTTCCTGCAAGTCTCACCATCTCTTGGGGGGTCTGCTTGAAGCTATGAATCAGTGAGGAGGTGTTATGCCTTATACCACTCTTAGAGAATTCAGTGATGAATGTCTCCAGAAGTTGGTCTATGTTCCTGAAGTGTCTCTCATTTAGTGGTTGAAACCACGTTAGAGCGGTGTTCCTAAGGGTTAGACCAAAGGCATTGTATTGCGTGAATAAGTCCTCCACTTGTTCAACTCTCAAGACTTGCCTAAATTCGGCCACATGATCGTATGGATCTCCAGTGCCATCGAAGTAATTCTTCATGGACTTAACCATCTGTGTAGGCCTCAAGGGTTCTGGTGTGTTCCCTTGGCCTTGGCAAAGGAAAATCATCAGCATTTCTTAGGTTCCTTGGAACTCTTGTTCTCTCTGTTTCTTCTCTATCCGTCTCTGTTTGCATTCGTTCTCTTCCTTATGGGTTGGCAAAAATTACCTCAGGTCTTTCTCTATTCCTGTCCCTTGGAGCTCCATGAGCTTGGGATGTTCCAGCTCCTGGGTGGCCATAGGACACATTAGATCTTGGTTGGGGAAAAATAAATTCACCCTTCCAAGTGTAAGCATGTCTACCATGTTCTAAAACCACAAAGATCCTCTCTGAAGTATTGTCTAAATAGGTCACTTTTCCTGGGCTATCAAGATCTTTGAGTTCATAGATCGTGATCATCCCTACCTCATTCGGTGGATTAGGCTTATACCTCCAAAAGGCTTCATCGGTCTCTCGATTTAAGAGCAGATCTATGCTTTTATTGTCCTGGGGAATCCACTCTGGTGTGATAATTCTAATAAGAATTGATTTGCCTCGAGGTGTTTTAGGCTCTCCACTTAAGTTCCCTTGCTCTAGGTCACCTATGTCTGTCTCTGGGATCACATTACCAAATTCATCTGTCCTATCTGGGTGACTGGTGACTACATATATGGTTCCTTCTTTGTCCATGTATGCTCCATTTTCAAACTTGACTGCTGGATGTTCTAGTCCAATGGGTTGATCTAGGTTTTTGATCTGGACCACAGATCTTCCTAGGCCGTCCTCATAGATGCTAGCACCTAATCGGTTGGTCCTAAGATATTCTAGTTGTGTCTTGTATATGCCTTCTACCCGTTGTAAGTATGGCACTCCGAAACTTCCTCTAGGTCTCTCCATACCTTGAGACATCTTTGACTCATTAGTCTCAGAGCTAGGGTAGTACGAATGATGGCGCAACTACTGGGCCCAAGACCTAGCAGTATGATTGACACTAGCCTCTGAAGACCTCAGACTCTGTCTATCTCTCCTTAGGTGTCGTCCTGATCTAAGGTTCATATGCTTAGTTGAGCAATCCCAATTGTTACCCAAGGTACAGCCTCCTTGCCGATCAATTTGTATCAGTCACTTGGTTCTTTTTAATTGATTATCGTGTTTATGATCTTGTCTGATATCACGTCGTCAGGAATACTTAAGTTAATTTCTGCTGTTTCAGTTGATCGTTCCACGTTAAGTTCCTTTCCTTTAAAGTTATCGATCACACAGAGATTATGTTTTAGCTTGAACTTGAGTACTTAGGTAGTCTTCAACTTGATAGATGCCTATCGTCACCCTGACTTACTTCTAGCACTATTCGCACTTAGCCTATGCTAGGAACTGACAGAGAGTGTTAAGAATTTCCAACCTTTTGTTCCCTTCTTGATTGCCCTTGAGTGCCCAGGAAGCGTGTTCCCAAGCTTGCACTTACTCTTTCTTAGAATGCCCTTCGATGCTCTCAACAGACCTGTAAAAGTCCCACAGTTAGCTCAAGGTCTGACTTCAATTGACACAACAAACCATGTTCATCCATGCAATTCAAAGATCAAATTTTTCTTTGGCTTCATGAAAAACAATCCCAAAGATCCCTTAATTTTCTTCCCCCTGGATATGGTCACTTTAAAAATACTATATCTAATAATCCTGATATTGACTTTACCATAACCAGTGGAAGTTTTGGTTGTACTCCCCACAAGCTTTCCAACAAAACAAAAATCACAGCAAACGGATTTCGTATGAGAAAGTTATGCCAGTTCACGGTTTTGGGGCTAAAACAGAGTTCAAACAGGCTAACAGGCAAACAAGACTTCTCAAATTATTTTCTTATGGCCTCCCTATGTGCTCTAGAGCCCAACATTCATGCCCAAAATTAGCCAAAATCTTCAAATTACAAAACCCTAAGAAAATAGGTCGAAAAAGGCTGTCAATCGTGATCG
>MU261455.1:0-105582 GCA_020310875.1 Ceratopteris richardii
TTTGCAAGGTAGAAGTAATTGATTTTACAAGGAAATGATCATATGTGATTATATGGAATACATACTAATTATCCAAGTATGTAGGCTTGGATTCTCTTGCACCAAACATGTATACATTGATATCTTACGATGAATAGAATCAATGATACTCAAACTTTGTAGATATGGCGTAGACAGTATGCTGATTCTAAAGCACTTTAAATCACATCAGTTGATCAATCATGCACTGAGAACAAGCTCTGAGAAGTTCATTGTTCTCAGATGGTCATAGCAAAGAAGTGAAGTAGAGATATTATCAATGTGTATGTAGTAAATCACAAAAGTGAAGTAGAGATATGATCAATGTGTATGTATTAAATCACATAGTAATACAATGTCATTAGAAATAATCAATTTCAAAATGTGAGGGTAGTTAAGTGGCTATGAGATGAGCTTAGTAATCACTTAAGTCCCTTTGAAAATCATCTCTTAATCAGGCTCTTCTTATATACAACCGCGAGTTTTTTGATCCTCTTTTATAGTTCAAGTTGGAGCCAATCTTTGAATTCAAATTCAAATGTTCACGTAAAAGTAGGTCCTTAACTATAGGATTTATTATGTCATCAAATAACTCGAGATTTGATTCCATCTAACACCTCGTGGAATTAGTGCATCTATCATATGCACTTTTACATGGGTAGAAGTAATTGATTTTACAAGGAAATGATCATATGTGATTATATGGAATACGTACTAATTATCCAAGTATGTAGGCTTGGATTCTCTTGCACCAACATGTATTACATACCTATATGCATCCTTCTCCATGTTTGGCCCATGCACTCCTAACATTTGTAAGATCATTAGGGTTCTAGCCTGGGGCAATTTATACCACATATATGGGGTCTGTGGACGAGTTCTAATCTCTCATGACCTTCTGGAAAACAAGGCTTAATTCCATTCCAATCTTCATGAAAAACTATATGTTATTTTCTTTCCCTATTCAGTGATTTTGTTGCGCTTAGATAATGCTTGGAAATTGAGAACTATGTCAATATGAGAATAAGATTTCCCATGAACAAGCATGCACCTTGTAATTCGGCTAAAACTTCTTCATGCGAGAAAGTAAGCTTTGGAATACACATTTATGCGAGAAGGTAAGATGTGGCATACGCGAGAGTTTCAATTGAATCATGAGTTTCAATCGAATCAATCCATTCGATTGCATACGCGAGAGACTTTGACCCCATCCCTCATATTTAACGTTAATCCAAACCCCATACCATGAATTTTACTACTTAGCAACTTTGAAGTCAAGTCCATGACCTTTGCTTTGAAGTTAACCCTAGCAATTTTCGATACTTTTTGCAGGATATGCAATGATTTATTATGACTCTATACTTGCACGATTATCTCTCAACCTCTTGCATAGAGTCGCCTTTGCAACGTCTTTCATCTCTCAACTCAAATTAGGTTCCTAGAGTTAAAATGTATTTGATGAAATTCCTCATGAGATGTCTTTCTTGGATTTCGAGTAGCTGCACCACCTTGGTTTCACAAAATGATCAATTTTCAAGTGTACTTACTTCAGTGTGATCTATGCCACAAGTATCGATATGGCTTCGATGGTTTATAGATTTATTATTTGATAGTGGTTAAACATACTTCTAAAGGTTTCTCAATCTCGAAGTCATGATCTGAAACACTTAGAATTTATCTGAAGCATCTAGCACTCATAGAGGGCACTGGGGAGGTCTCTGCCATGCATCTCTAACAAAATGAAAAGTGTACCCTGATGTAGACTTACAATTGTCTACACAACTAACATAGTTAGAATCAGTGTAACCAATAATGGATTATTTTCCTCTACCCAAGCATAGACACTTGTCCTAAGTGCCACTCAGATATCCCAAATTCATCTTGCTTGCTTCCCCATGTTTCTTGCTAGTAAGTATTTCCAACATCATGAAATCACCACCATTAGACATCGTAGAGTGTTCTTCTTCAAGAGCAATAACATTAAATTCAAGTGGGCCCCCCACAAGGGCGATGAAATAGGATTTAACCTTTTTTCCAATGTGCTCTCGCTCTCATTAGTTTTTCTTGCCCTGTGGGATTCGGGGGGGGTGGATGCCATGGTACTAGTCGCATTCTCTTGTACAATTTTTCTTTCTGTTAATTAAATTTTGGGAGAGTTGCAATTGCTGAATTTCCTTTTATGGAAAAGACAAACACTCCTCTCCTCTTTTGTGACACCAGCTTGAGCAACCGTCTTTATCTTTGTCCTTGGTGTCCCTTGTTGGTGTCCCTTTCTCCACAGGCCATCTCGTCATGGGTGGATGACAGGCGTAGGTGATGGGGCTCTATGTAGGCCTGCATCACAGCTAGCTAATGCCAATGTGGGATATCATTTCCCTCTTTTATAGTTTAAGTTGGAGCCAATCTTTGAATTCAAATTCAAATGTTCACGTAAAAGTAAGTCCTTAACTATAGGATTTATTCTGTCATTAAATAACTCGAGATTTGATTCCATCTAACATCTCGTGGAATTAGTGTATCTATCATATGCACTTTTACATGGGTAGAAGTAATTGATTTTACAAGGGAATGATCATATGTGATTATATGGAATACATACTAATTATCCAAGTATGTAGGCTTCGAGTAGTTGCACCACCTTGGTTTCACAAAATGATCAATTTTGAAGTGTACTTACTTCAGTGTGATCTATGCCACAAGTATCGATATGGCTTCGATGCTTTATAGATGTATTATTTGATAGTGGTTAAACATACTTCTCAAGGTTTCTCAATTTGGAAGTCATGATCTGAAACAGTTAGAATCTATTTGAAGCATCTAGCACTCATAGAGGGCACTGGGGAGGTCTCTGCCATGTTAAAAGCATCTAGTTCTCCGAGAAGGCACTCGGGAGGTCTCTGGCATGTTGTAGGTGCAATGTGAAAAACTTCACTTTTTCGACCCATCACGACAGACCAAGGTGGCAGGCATGAAATAAAAAAAATACATAGAATGTACCTACACGCAGTGCTCAGCTAAAAAATGAAGATGGAACGTGCACAGTAGCTCTAATAAATGCACAAATGACTCACCCACACTCACAAATGAGGAAACTGAAGCAAATGAGAGTATATATGGAAAAATGAGAAATTTTGGTGAAGATAATTAAGTGTGGCTATGCACAATGGAGGTAGGAAGAGTGAAGATGAGGGAAAACAACATGAGATTAGTGAAGAACTTTGCTAAAAAACTAACTACTTACCTTCCAAAGTTGATCTCCTAATACTCTTACCATAACACTCTCGTGTGGACCATCACTTGCCTACAAAGAATGGATGGCCCAAACGAAGGCCATGATGGAAATTCCTTATGATCATTGCACACGGATTGCATAACTCATATGCGTAGAGCCTTGATATGGATGATGATATTGCAAAGCATGTTAGGGTATTGTCGATCGACAAACATGATGGCAAGTAGTGCTTTACCAGGTTCAAGTGATGTAGATCCCTCCTTAAATTATCAATCCAAGGATTGTGATGAGATCGAATTAGAGCTTTGCTCTCTTATACTTACAATTACTAACCCTTTATTGTGACCATGTGCACTTAGGACTTGAGCCTAGAAGAGGAGCATCCATTTCTCACATCTCGTGATTGGGCGTTTACCAGAATAGGTGGGGCTGCAACTAGTGCATTGGGTGTCTAGTGCCAAAAGAGGTGTCTAGTTCTTCCTAGTGCCTCCTACCCAACTAGCTTTTGGTTCATTGGGGGGCCACAAGAGGCCCCCAATAAGTTGAAAGGCAAACCAACGGTAGTCGATGAACACCAATGAAGTAGTTTGATGGTGATGCACCACAATATGTTCCACGAGGATATCCCCGGAGTAGAAAATTGAGCTCCAAGCACCGCACATAGTACTCCAAACAGAGACTCCATAATATGAAAAAAACACAGTACACAAGGAGCACCAACACAGATTTCTTAGGTGTTACAAATGCGATCGAACTTCGAGTCTATGGCTCACTAGGCCACTGTATGTTTTATTAAAGAACATATAGAAAGAAGTGTCCGGTGTCCATTTTTCCTTTCACGTTTACACTGACGGTAACAATCTCCCACTAAAGGCCAATATCACCAAAGAAAATATGGGACAAAAATAAAGAATGATAAAGAATACCTGAGTGTGAGTATACAAGCTATACCTTGCACCTCATGGGCATAAATGTTACACAGTATACAAGTGACTATGTGAGATTATGAATCAAGTAACCCCCATAAAGTGACAATAGTGTCAGAAGTTATCCTGTGGTAGAGCTTAAGTCAAAGCATCCGTAGCATTATCTCGAGTGTGAACCTTCTCAAGAATAATGCGCTTAGTGGCCAAGCAATCTCTAATGAGGTGACACCTCACCTCAATGTGCTTGGTCTATGCATGATAGACCCGATTCTTAGCCAAAGCAATGACACTCTAACTATCACTGAGCAAACGAGGTACATGCTGAGGTAGATCCATATCACAGGCAATACGAGAAAGCCATAGTGTTTTCTTACATGCCACACTTGCTGCAACATACTCTACTTTTGTGGTGGAAATAACTATACATTCTTGAAGATGAGATCTCTAAGAGATAGCACCTCTAACAAAATGAGAAATGTACCCTGATGTAGACTTACAATTGTCTACACAACTAACATAGTTAGAATCAGTGTAACCAATAATGGATGATTTTCCGCTACCCAAGCATAGACACTTGTCCTAAGTGCCACTCAGATATCCCAAACTCATCTTGCTTGCTTCCCAATGTTTCTTCCTAGTAAGTATTTCCAACCACAAGAAATCACCACCATTAGACATCGTAGAGTGTTCTTCTTCGAGAGCAATAACATTAAAATCAAGTGGGCCCCCCACAAGGGCGATGAAATAGGATTTAACCTTTTTTCCAATGTGCTCTGGCTCTCACAAGTTTTTTTTAAGCTACCCCTACCTTGTGGGATTCGGGGGGGTGCCATGGTACTAGTCACATTCTCTTGTACAATGTTTCTTTCTGTTAATTAAATTTTGGGAGAGTCGTAGTAGCTGAATTTCCTTTTATGGAAAAGACAAACACTCCTCTCCTCGTTTCTGACACCAGCTCAAGCAACCGTCTTTCTCTTTGTCCTTGGTGTCCCTTGCTGGTGTATCTAAAAGTGGTAACTTGGTTGCCTTGTTCTCTTGAAGCATTTGTCATTTCAAACAATATTCATGGCCCTTGCATTTTTCATTTGAAATGATCTTCGTAGCCCTTGGTTTTATTTTGTCATGAGAGGGATTTTCCGAATTTATGTTCCCGTTCACAAGTGTTTGCAGGGTTGATGTAATTTTCGCTGCATTTGATGATGTGGCTCTCATGAAGGAAAGCTGATTTTCGGATGTGTTTCAAATAGAAGTTTCGTCGAGCAAGGTGTTGAAGTTCTAAATTCTTGCATATGTAGTGGGCTTCAACTTAATCTATTGAATGTTTTTATTTTTTAAATTATTTTTTTATATAAAAGGAAGTTTAGTTGTAGCATACTCTCCCATGCTTGAATTAATCAAAGAACGAATATACAATGAATGGGTTAAGTGCCCTTGAGATCTCGTATATCCCACAAAGCAAGGGTATAATGGCCCAGACGCTATGAATAACCAAAACTGATAAGAGTACTAGGATTTGACGGGAGATAGTTGCAATAAACAGAGTTGCTGAGATGCTCAATGATTTCTTCGTCGCTTTCGTGAGCAAGGTACTTGCTATCTCTGCCCTATGGGATCGGGGGGGTGCCATGGTACTAGTCACATTCTGTTGTACAATTTTTCTTTCTATTAATTAAATTTTGGGTGAGTCGTAGTAGCTCAATTTCCTTTTATGAAAAAGACAAACACTCCTCTCCTCTTTTCTGCCACCAGCTCGAGCAAACATCTTTCTCTTTGTCGTTGGTATCGCTTGCTGGTGTATCTAAAAGTGGTAACCTGGTTGCCTTGTTCTCTTGAAGAATTTGTCATTTCAAACAATATTCATCGCCCTTGCATTTTTCATTTGAAATGATCTTCGTAGCCCTTAGTTTTATTTTGTCATGAGAGGGATTTTCCGAATTTATGTTCCCGTTCACAAGTGTTTGCAGGGTTGATGTAATTTTCGCTGCATTTGATGATGTGGCTCTCATGAAGGAAGGCTGATTTTCGGATGTCTTTCAAATAGAAGTTTCGTCGAGCAAGGTGTTGAAGTTCTAAATTCTTGCATATGTAGTGGGCTTCAACTTAATCTATTGAATGTTTTTTTTTTTAAATTATTTTTTTATATAAAAGAAAGTTTAGTTGTAGCATACTCTCCCATGCTTGAATTAATCAAAGAACGAATATACAATGAATGGGTTAAGTGCCCTTGAGATCTCGTATATCTCACAAAGCAAGGGTATAATGGCCCAGACGCTATGACTAACCAAAACTGATAAGAGTACTAGGATTCGACGGGAGATAGTTGCAATAAACAGAGTTGCTGAGAAGCTCAATGATTTCTTCGTCGCTTTCGTGAGCGAGGTACTTGCTACCCCTGCCCTGTGGGATTGGGGGGTGCCATGGTACTAATCACATTCTCTTGTACAAGTTTTCTTTCTGTTAATTAAATTTCGGGAGAGTCGCAGTAGCTGTAGCATCACAATGCGCTACAGTATTCGTAGGAAAGCAGTTGTTTGCATCATTGTATAGAACGATGCTGGCGCGATCGTATATATACACAGTCGATACAAGTAAATTGTTCCGAAAGATGTTGGACACGAACATGTAGTTCAGGAAAAAAGATGTATGTGTTGGGAGAGAGACGAACTTGCGGAAAGATGAGAGAGCAAAGAGCTGTGGTGGTGTAGGAGGGAGAAGATCTGTGAGGAAGTCGTTGCACAGAAGGATTCAAGTCACAAGAAACGATGGTTCTAATGTCCGCCAAAAAGAAAACAAAAGAATGGAGAAAGGATTCAAGTGAAAGGGAAACGATGGACCTTGTGCCCGCCAAGAAAAATGGAGAGGAATAAAAAGGTAGAGATGACAAATAGATGGTTCTTGTCCACGATCCGGAGGAAAAGAGCAGAACATATATATATATGGTTGAAGGAGAAGATGTATTCCTTGAAGGAAACGTAATCTGGTGTGAAGGTCATATTCGGAAATGTGCGAGAAAGGCAGCAGAAAGTTCGTGAAAGGAAGCCTTGCTGTTAAAAAACCTGAAAATGCGGGAGTAGCAAAGAAGGAGTGCAGGAGTTCCTGACGGATAGGAGCGACGTTTTGTGAGAACGCAGGGGGATGCGTCGACGTTAAAGCCACAGACCATGTAGAGGGGGCCTGAAGTTCCGAGTTTGGCGCCCGCATTGGAGGCATACAATCCCTCCTTAAATTATCAATCCAATTATTGTGATCACATCAACTTAGAGCTTTGTCTCTTATGCTTACAATACTAACCCTTTATTGTGACCATATCAACTTAGAAATTGAGCCTACAAGAGGTGCAGCCACTTCCAACACGTCTTGACTGGGCGCTTACCTCAATTGGTGGGGCTGAGGCTACTACATCGGGTGTTCAGTGCCAAAAGAGCTCTCTGGTTCTCCCTAGTGCCTCCTACCCGACTAGCTTTTGGTTCATTTGGGGGCCACAAGAGGCCCCCAATAAGGCAAACCAACTGTAGGTGATGAACCCCAAAGTGAGTGCATCCAAGTTCATTGGGCAAAAGTACGAGGATGTAGATAGTCACGTGTGGCAGTTCTAGACATGTTGGGCTTCCACATAGGTTTGATGGATTGCAAAATGGTACTATTAGACAGGGGCAACGTGGCATGGTTGTATTTACTAATTATGAGAGCCTAATGGATATATTTTTATCATGGATGAAGGGAGTAAAGATCCCTAAGGATGTCGGTGTTATTGGGTATTGTCCGACCCTAACCAGAATGCTTCACTCGCATCAAGGGTTTTGGAGCCCTCCTTAAATTCCCAATCCAAATAACCAGGGTAACTAGGATTCGATGGAACACAAATGTTCTAAAGAGAGTTGCTAAGAAATTTAATGATTTTTAAATGGCCCTCGTGATGCTTTTAATCTTGCTGTTCTCCAAGAGAATCATGCTATGGTTGTTGTAAGAATTGGGTTCATGCCAAATATGGTAAGTGTGTTGTACGACTTTAGAACTAGGCATGTTTTACATGGTGCATGCCTCTTGTACGTTGCACTCCTTTTTGGGATACTCTTTATTGCTTGGCTTGGACTCCAAGGTGTGTTTAATGCATTCCATGACTTTATTTGATGTTTCAAGAATCAGCCCTGAAATATAAATGATTCAAGGACAATTGCTACTTGACAAATTTTCTAATTAGAGTGCCCTAATTCTTTGACTTACCATCCGATTGTTGGAGGAGATGGTGGATAGTCCACAGAGAAGAAGTGGTGCTGCAAAACCCTACTTGACAACAACCAAGAACAAGTGGTGGAGAGTGTAGTAGGCCTCTTTAGCTTCATTAGTCACAAATAATCACTATGTGCTTTGGAACATGATCCACTAATCAATCGATCAAAACAGACGAGTAGGAAGTTTATCCAAGATCATAGACTTGCTATTTTAGTCTCTCCACATGTACAATAGAATGAATAGTGCTCTCAACTTGCTTCCACTTAGCCAAATTCCTTTTGGTGGTATCTAATTAAGTTAGATAGCTACCAATCATGATTTATTTCAATAAAAAAGATGGACTACACTCTGAGAATGATGCTTAGAAAGTTACACGACTTGCCTCATAATTTCGAGATGCTTCAGACTACAAGCCAAAGAGTAACCCTAATGATATGAAGATATCTTACAATGAAGAGAATCAATGATACTCAAACTTTGTAGATATGGTGTAGATAGTATGATGACTCTATAGCACTTTAAATCACATCGATTGATCAAACATGCACTGAGATCAAGCTCTGAGAAGTTCACTGTTCTTAGATGGTCATAGCAGAGAAGTGAAGTAGAGATATTATCAATGTGTATGTATTAAATCACAGAAGTGAAGTAGAGATATGATCAATGTGTATGTATTAAATCACATAGTAATACAATGTCATTAGAAATAATCAATTTCAAAATGTGAGGGTAGTTAAGTGGCTATGAGATGAGCACAGTAATCACTTAAGTCCCTTTGAAAATGATCTCATAATCAGGCTCTTCTTATATACAACAGTGAGTTTTTTTTATCCTCTTTTATATTTTAAGTTGGAGCCAATCTTTGAATTCAAATTCAAATGTTCACGTAAAAGTAAGTCCTTAACTATAGGATTTATTTTGTCATCAAATTAGCTCGAGATTTGATTCCATCTAACACCTCGTGGAATTAGTGCATCTATCATATGCACTTTTACATGGGTAGAAGTAATTGA
This sequence comes from Ceratopteris richardii, assembly GCA_020310875.1. Classification (NCBI taxonomy): domain Eukaryota; kingdom Viridiplantae; phylum Streptophyta; class Polypodiopsida; order Polypodiales; family Pteridaceae; genus Ceratopteris; species Ceratopteris richardii. Next base: position 9,423 of record MU261455.1, read on the forward strand.
TTTTACAAGGAAATGATCATATGTGATTATATGGAATACGTACTAATTATCCAAGTATGTAGGTTTGGATTCTCTTGCACCAGCATGTATTACATACCTATATGCATCCTTGTCCATGTTTGGCCCATGCCCTCCATCTGCAACCAATTAACTTTTGATTCAGTGATATTGAAACCAAATCCCAAGTGTCCATTTCCTTCAATGCATCTATCTCTTCTTCCATGGCCTTTTTCCAATTAGGGTTTCCCTTTGCCTCTTCATAGGTTGGGGGTTCCTCTGAAATAGAGTCTTTTGCCAAGTATATTGAATGCTTCGTAACAAATGTGGAATCATATCCATACCTTTTTGGTTGTTTCTTCTCTCTTGCTGATCTTCTAGGTGCTTGTTTGGAGCATTCTACAACCTCTTGCATCTTTGCTCTGCCTCTTGACTTCCATAGCTTGTAATCCTTTTCTCTTTCATCTTGGTCATTGTGTGTATCACTTCTTGGATCCTCGACTCGTGTATCATGCTTGCTTCCTAATTGATGAGAGTCAGAATCAAGATCATATGGCAGTGTTACCTTTTGTTTGTCTTCATCATACCAAGACCTAGTCGAGGCTATGTTAATGAAGGGATTGGCCTTGCTAATTTTGTCCTCTTGTTGAGCATTCATCAGGGGGTGCTTAGAAACTGGGGATTTGGATTTGAATAGGTGATTTATGTATGCACATTTTAGCTTGGCCAACCGATAGATAGACTTATGAATAGCTTCGATGAAAATGCATACACGTGAATATCTCATGCGAGGATGCATTCACATTTCTCGGTGGCCACCACCAATAGACGTATGCTGCATGAGGAGGCAGATTACACTATGAGAAGGAGGCGTACGGTTATGGAAAGAACAATGGTGATGATCGTGCTCTGTATGGGAAAATGCAGTGCATCATCACAATGCGCTACAATATTCGTAAGAAAGCAGTTGTTTGCATCATTGTATAGAACGATGTTGCCGCGATCATATATATAATCAATCGATACAAGTAAATTGTTTCGAAAGATGTTGGACACGAATATGTAGTTCAGGGAAAAAGATGTATGTGTTGGGAGAGAGACGAACTTGCGGAAAGATGAGAGAGCAAAGATGAGGAGGCCAAAATTTCCAAGTTTGGCTCACTAGGTCACTATATGTTTTATTAAAGAACATACAGAAAGAAGTGTCCGGTGGCCATTTTGCCTTTCACGTGTACACTAACGGTAACAATCTCCCACTAAAGGCCAATATCACGAAAGCAAATATGGAACAAAAATAAAGAATGATAGAAAAAACCTGAGTGTAAGTATACAAGCTATACCTCGCACCTCGTAGGCATATATGTTACACAACATACAAGTGACTATGTGAGATTATGAATCAAGTAACCCCCATCAAGTGACAATAGTGTCGGAAGTTATCCTGTGGTAGAGCTTAAATCAAAGCATCCGTAGCATTATCTTGAGTGTGAACCTTCTCAAGAATAATGCGCTTAGTGGCTAAGCAATCTCTAATGAGGTGACACCTCACCTCAATGTGCTTGGTCTATGCATGATAGACCCGATTCTTAGCCAAAGCAATGGCACTCTAACTATCAGTGAGCAAACCGGTGCATGTTGAGCTAGATCCATATCACAAGAAATACGAGAAAGCCATAATGTTTTCTTACATGCCACACTTGCTGCAACATACTCTACTTTTGTGGTGGAAATAACTATACATTCTTGAAGATGAGATCTCCAAGAGATAGCACCTCTAACAAAATGAAAAATGTACCTTGATGTAGACTTACAATTGTCTACACAACTAGCATAGTTAGAATCAGTGTAACCAATAATGGATGATTTTCCTCTACCCAAGCATAGACACTTGTCCTAAGTGCCACTCAGATATCCCAAACTCATCTTGCTTTCTTCCCAATGTTTCTTGCTAGTAAGTATTTCCAACATCAAGAAATCACCACCATTAGACATCGTAGAGTGTTCTTCTTCGAGAGCAATAACATTAAATTCAAGTGGGCCCCCCACAAGGGCGATGAAATAGGATTTAACCTTTTTTCCAATGTGCTCTGGCTCTCACAAGTTTTTTTTAAGCTACCCCTGCGCTGTGGGATTCAGGGGGGGTGCCATGGTACTAGTCACATTCTCTTGTACAATTTTTCTTTCTATTAATTAAATTTTGGGAGAGTCGCAGTTACTAAATTTTCTTTTATGGAAAAGACAAACACTCCTCTCCTCTTTTGTGACACCAGTTCGAGCAACCGTCTTTCTCTTTGTCCTTGGTGTCCCTTGTTGGTGTCCCTTTCTCGACAGGCCATCTCATCATGGGTGGATGATAGGCGTGGGTGATGGGGCTCTATGTAGGCCTGCATCAGAGCTATGACTGCCCTCGTTTATAGTTTAAGTTGGAGCCCATCTTTGAATTCAAATTCAAATGTTCACGTAAAAGTAAGTCCTTAACTATAGGATTTATTCTATCATCAAATAACTCGAGATTTGATTCCATCTAACACCTCGTGGAATTAGTGCATCTATCATATGCACTTTTACATGGGTAGAAGTAATTTATTTTACAAGGGAATGATCATATGTGATTATATGGAATACATACTAATTATCCAAGTATGTAGGCTTGGATTCTCTTGCACCAACATGTATTTCATACCTATATGCATCCTTCTCCATGTTTGGCCCATGCCCTCCTAACATTTGTAAGATCATTAGGGTTCTAGCCTTGGGGCAATTTATACCACATATATGGGGTCTGTAGACGAGTTCTAATCTCTCATGACCTTCTGGAAAACAAGGCCTAATTCCATTCCAATCTTCATGAAAAACAATATGTTATTTTCTTTCCCTATTCAGTGATTTTTTTGCGCTTAGATAATGCTTGGAAATTGAGAACTATGTCAATATGAGAATAAGATTTCCCATGAACAAGCATGCACCTTGTAATTCGTCTAAAACTTCTTCATGCGAGTAAGTAAGCTTTGGAATACACATTTATGCGAGAAGGTAAGATGTGGCATGTACATCGACATGAGTTTTAATCGAATCAATCCATTCGATTGCATGCGCGAGAGACTTTGACCCCATCCCTCGTATTTAACGTTAATCCCAAACCCCATACCATGACTTTTACTACTTAGCAACTCTGAAGTCAAGTCCATGACCTTTGCTTTGAAGTTAACCCTAGCAATTTTCGATACTTTTTGCAGTATATGCAATGATTTATTATGACTCTATACTTGCACGATTATCTCTCAACCTCTTGCATAGAGTCGCCTTTGCAACCTCTTTCATCTCTCAACTGAAATTAGGTTCCTAGAGTTAAAATGTATTTGATGAAATTCCTCATGAGATGTCTTTATTGTATTTCGAGTAGTCGCACCACCTTGGTTTCACAAAATGATCAATTTTCAAGTGTACTTACTTCAGTGTGATCTATGTCACAAGTATCGATATGGCTTCGATGCTTTATAGATGTATTATTTGATAGTGGTTAAACATACTTCTCAAGGTTTCTCAATCTCGAAGTCATGATCTGAAACACTTAGAATCTATCTGAAGCATCTAGCACTCATAGAGGGCACTCGGGAGGTCTTTGCCATGTTAAAAGCATCTAGTGCTCCGAGAAGGCACTCGGGAGGTCTCTGGCATGTTGTAGGTGCAATGTGAAAAACTTCACTTTTTCGACCCATCACGACAGACCAAGGTGGCGGGCATGAAATAAAAAAAATACATAGAATGTACCTACACGCAGTGCTGAGCTAAAAAATGAAGATGGAACGTGCACAGTAGCTCCAATAAATGCACAAATGACTCACACACACTCACAAATGAGGAAACTGAAGCAAATGAGAGTATATATGGAAAAATGAGAAATTTTGGTGAAGATAATGAAGTGTCGCTATGCACAATGGAGGTAGGAAGAGTGAAGATGAGGGAAAACAACATGAGATAGTGAAAAACGTTGCTAAAAAACTAACTACTTACCTTCCAAAGTTGTTCTCCTAACACTCTTACCATAACACTCTCGTGTGGACCATGACTTGCCTACATAGAATGGATGGCCCAAACGAAGGCCATGATGGAAATTCATTATGAGCATTGCACACGGATTGCATTACTCATATGCGTAGAGACTTGATATGGATGATGATATTGCAAAGCATGTTAGGGTATTGTCGATCGACAAACATGATGGCAAGTAGTGCTTTACCAGGTTCAAGTGGTGTAGATCCCTCCTTAAATTATCAATCCAAGGATTGTGATGAGATCAACTTAGAGCTTTGCTCTCTTATACTTACAATTACTAACCCTTTATTGTGACCATGTGAACTTAGGACTTAAGCCTAGAAGAGGAGCATCCATTTCTCACATCTCGTGATTGGGCGTTTACCACAATTGGTGGGGCTGCAACTAGTGCATCGGGTGTTCAGTGCCAAAAGAGGTGTCTAGTTCTTCCTAGTGCCTCCTACCCAACTAGCTTTTGGTTCATTGGGGGGCCACAAGAGGCCCCCAATAAGTTGAAAGGCAAACCAGCTGTAGTCGATGAACACCAATGAAGTAGTTTGGTGGTAATGCACCACAATATGCTCCACGAGGATATCCCCGGAGTAGAAAATTTAGCTCCAAGCACCGCACATAGTACTCCCAACAGAGACTCCATAATATGCAAAAAACACAGTACACAAGGAGCATGAGCACAGATTTCTTAGGTGTTACAAATGTGATCAAACTTCCAGTTTATGGCTCACTAAGCCATTGTATGTTTTATTAAAGAACATATAGAAAGAAGTGTCCGGTGGCCATTTTTCCTTTCACGTGTACACTAACGGTAACAATCTCCCACTAAAGGCTAATATCACCAAAGAAAATATGTTACAAAAATAAAGAATCGTAAAGAATACCTGAGTGTAAGTATACAAGCTATACCTCGCACCTCATGGGCATATATGTTACACAATATACAAGTGACTATGTGAGATTATGAATCAAGTAACCCCCATCAAGTGACAATAGTGTCAGAAGTTATCCTGTGGTAGAGCTTAAGTCAAAGCATCCGTAGCATTATCTCGAGTGTGAACCTTCTCAAGAATAATGCGCTTAGTGGCCAAGCAATCTCTAATGAGGTGACACCTTACCTCAATGTGCTTGGTCTATGCATGATAGACCCGATTCTTAGCCAAAGCAATGGCACTCTAACTATCACTGAGCAAACGAGGTACATGCTGAGGTAGATCCATATCACAGGAAATACTAGAAATCCATAGTGTTTTCTTACATGCCACACTTGCTGCAACATACTCTACTTTTGTGGTGGAAATAACTATACATTCTTGAAGATGAGATCTCTAAGAGATAGCACCTCTAACAAAATGAAAAATGTACCCTGGTGTAGACTTACAATTGTCTACACAACTAACATAGTTAGAATCAGTGTAACCAATAATGGTTGATTTTCCTCTACCCAAGCATAGACACTTGTCCTAAGTGCCACTCAGATATCCCAAACTCATCTTGCTTGCTTCCCAATGTTTCTTGCTAGTAAGTATTTCCAACATCAAGAAATCACCACCATTAGACATCGTAGAGTGTTCTTCTTTGAGAGCAATAACATTAAAATCAAGTGGGCCCCCCACAAGGGCGATGAAATAGAATTTAACCTTTTTTCCAATGTGCTCTGGCTCTCACAAGTTTTTTTTAAGCTACCCCTACCCTCTGGGATTCGGGGGGGGGGGGGGGGTGCCATGGTACTAGTCACATTCTCTTGTACAATTTTTCTTTCTGTTCATTAAATTTTGGGAGAGTCGTAGTAGCTCAATTTCCTTTTATGGAAAAGACAAACACTCCTCTCCTCTTTTCTGACACCAGATCGAGCAACCGTCTTTCTCTTTGTCCTTGGTGTCCCTTGCTGGTATATCTAAAAGTGGTAACTTGGTTGCCTTGTTCTCTTGAAGCATTTGTCATTTCAAACAATATTCATCGCCCTTGCATTTTTCATTTGAAATGATCTTTGTAGCCCTTGCTTTTATTTTGTCATGAGAGGGATTTTCCGAATTTATGTTCCCGTTCACAAGTGTTTGCAGGGTTGATGTAATTTTCGCTGCATTTGATGATGTGGCTCTCATGAAGGAAGGCTGATTTTTGGATGTGTTTCAAATAGAAGTTTCGTCGAGCAAGGTGTTTAAGTTCTAAATTCTTGGATATGTAGTGGGCTTCAACTTAATCTATTGAATGTTTTTATTTTTTAAATTATTTTTTTATATAAAAGGAAGTTTAGTTGTAGCATACTCTCCCATGCTTGAATTAATCAAAGAACGAATATACAATGAATGGGTTAAGTGTCCTTGAGATCTCGTATATCCCACAAAGCAAGGGTATAATGGCCGAGACGCTATGACTAACCAAAATTGATAAGAGTACTAGGATTGGACGGGAGATAGTTGCAATAAACAGAGTTGCTGAGAAGCTCAATGATTTCTTCGTCGCTTTCGTGAGCAAGGTACTTGCTACCCCTGCCCTGTGGGATTGGGGCGGTGCCATGGTACTAGTCACATTCTCTTGTACAATTTTTCTTTCTGTTAATTAAATTTCGGGAGAGTCGTAGTAGCTCAATTTCCTTTTATGGAAAAGACAAACAATCCTCTCCTCTTTTCTGACACCAGCTCGAGCAACCGTCTTTCTCTTTGTCCTTGGTATCCCTTGCTGGTGTATCTAAAAGTGGTAACTTGGTTGCCTTGTTCTCTTGAAGCATTTGTCATTTCAAACAATATTCATGGCCCTTGCATTTTTCATTTGAAATGATCTTCGTAGCCCTTGGTTTTATTTTGTCATTAGAGGGATTTTCCGAATTTATGTTCCCGTTCACAAGTGTTTGCAGGGTTGATGTAATTTTCGCTGCATTTGATGATGTGGCTCTCATGAAGGAAGGCTGATTTTCGGATGTGTTTCAAATAGAAGTTTCGTCGAGCAAGGTGTTGAAGTTCTAAATTCTTGCATATGTAGTGGGCTTCAACTTAATCTATTGAATGTTTTTATTTTTTAAATTATTTTTTTATATAAAAGGAAGTTTAGTTGTAGCATACTCTCCCATGCTTGAATTAATCAAAGAACGAATATACATTGAATGGGTTAAGTGCCCTTGAGATCTCATATATCCCACAAAGCAAGGGTATAATGGCTCAGACGCTATGACTAACCAAAACTGATAAGAGTACTAGCAATAAACAGAGTTGCTGAGAAGCTCAATGATTTCTTTGTCGCTTTCGTTAGCGAGGTACTTGCTACCCCTGCCCTGTGGGATTGGGGGTGCCATGGTACTAGTCACATTCTCTTGTACAATTTTTCTTTCTGTTTATTAAATTTCGGGAGAGTCGCAGTAGCTGTAGCATCACAATGCGCTACAGTATTCGTAGTAAAGCAGTTGTTTGCACAAAAGATCTGTGAGGAAGTCGTTGCACAAAAGGATTCAAGTCACAAGAAACGATGGTTCTAATGTCCGCCAAAAAGAAAACAAAACAATGGAGAAAGGATTCAAGTGAAAGGGAAACGATGGACCCTGTGCCCGCCAAGAAAAATGGAGAGGAATAAAAAGGTAGAGATGACAAATAGATGGTCATATAAAAATGGAGGAAAAGAGCAGAACATATATATATATATATATATATATATATATATATATATATATATATATATATATATATATATATATATATATATATGGCTGAAGGAGATGTATTCCTTGAAGGAAACGTAATCTGGTGTGAAGGTCATATTCGGAAATGTGCGAGAAAGGCAGCAGAAGGTTCGTGAAAGGAAGCCTTGCTGTTAAAAAACCTGAAAAGGCGGGAGTAACAAAGAAGGAGTGCAGGAGTTCCTGACGGATAGGAGCGACGTTGTGTGAGAACGCAGGGGGATGCGTCGACGTTAAAGCCACAGACCATGCAGACGGGGCCTGAAGTTCCGAGTTTGGCGCCCGCATTGGAGGCATACAATCCCTCCTTAAATTATCAATCCAAGTATTGTGATCACATGAACTTGGAGCTTTGCTCTCTTATGCTTACAATACTAACCCTTTATTGTGACCATATCAACTTAGGACTTGAGCCTAGAAGAGGTGCAGCCACTTCCCACACGTCTTGACTGGGCGCTTACCTCAATTGGTGGGGCTGAGGCTACTACATCGGGTGTTCAGTGTCAAAAGAGCTCTCTGGTTCTCCCTAGTGCCTCCTACCCGACTAGCTTTTGGTTCATTCGGGGACGACAAGAGGCCCCCAATAAGCTGAAAGGCAAACCAACTGTAGGTGATGAACCCCAAAGTGAGTGCATCCAAGTTCATTGGGCAAAACTACGAGGATGTAGATAGTCACGTGTGGCAGTTCTAGACATGTTGGGCTTCCACATAGGTTTGATGGATTTCAAAATGGTACTATTAGACAGGGGCAATGTTGCATGTCTCTTGATCCTTTGAATGCCATTTAGATCATCATGTGTCACAATAATATCATCTACATATACAAATAGATAGATAACCTCATTGTGATTGCTTTTGATGAATAGAGAAGGATCTCAGCTGCTAGCTTTGAACCCTTGATCTTGAAGATATGTAACCAACCTGTAATTCTAAGCTCTAGGAGCTTGTTTCAATCCATAGAATGCTTTCTTAAGTCTGCAAACATAAGATGGATGATTAGGGTTTTCAAAACCTGGTGGTTGTGACATGTATACCTCTTCACTTATCCAACCATTTAAGAATGCATTTTTCACATCAAGTTGGAGGAGTCTCCAATTCCTTGCAGCACCTACACTTATCAATGTCCTGATTGTAGTCATCTTTGCAACTGTTGAGGATGTTTGCTCATAGTCTATACCATGATTTTGTGAGCATCCTTTGGCAACTAATCTTGCCTTGTACCTACAAACTGATCCATCTAAATTTCTTTTAACTTTATATACCCATTTGCAACCAATTACCTTTTGATTCGGTGATATTGAAACCAAATCCCAAGTGTCCATTTCCTTCAATGCATCTATCTCTTCTTTCATGGCCTTTTTCCAATTAGGGTTTCCCTTTGCCTTATCATCGGTTGAGGGTTCCTCTGAAATAGAGTCTTTTGCCAAGTATATTGAATGCTTCGTAACAAATGTGGAATCATATCCATACCTTTCTGGTTGTTTCTTCTCTCTTGCTGATCTTCTACGTGCTTGTTTGGAGCATTCTCCAACCTCTTGCATCTTTGCTTTGCCTCTTGACTTCCATATCTTGTAATCCTTTTCTCTTTCATCTTGGTCATTGTGTGTATCACTTCTTGGATTCTGGACTTGTGTATCATGCTTGCTTCCTAATTGATGAGAGTCAGAATCAAGATCATATGGTAGTGTTACCTTTTCTTTGTCTTCATCATACCAAGACCTGGTCGAGGCTACGTTAATGAAGGGATTGGCCTTGCTAATTTTCTCCTCTTGTTGAGCATTCATCAGGGGGTGCTTAGAAACTGGGGATTTGGATTTGAATAGGTGATGTATGTATGCACATTTCAGCTTGGCCAACCGATAGATAGACTTATAAATAGCTTCGGTGAACATGCATACACGTGAATAGCTCATGCGAGGATGCATTCACATTTCTCGGTGGCCACCACCAATAGACGTATGCTGCATGAGGAGGCAGAATACACTATGAGAAGGAGGCGTACAGTTATGGAAAGAACAATGGTGATGATCATGATCTGTATGGGAAATTGCAGTGCATCAGCACAATGCGCTACAGTATTCATAAGAAAGCAATTGTTTGCATCATTGTATAGAACAATGTTGCCATGATCGTATATATACACAGTCCATACAAGTAAATTGTTCCGAAAGATGTTGGACACGAACATGTAGTTCAGGGAAAAAGATGTATGTGTTGGGAGAGAGACGAACTTGCGGAAAGATGAGAGAGCAAAGATGAGGGGGCCTGAATTTCCGAGTTTGGCTCACTAGGTCACTATATGTTTTATTAAAGAACATATAGAAAGAAGTGTCTCGTGGCCATTTTGCCTTTCACGTGTACACTAGCAGTAACAATCTCCCACTAAAGGCCAATATCACCAAATAAAATATGGAACAAAAATAAAGAATGATAAAAAATACCTGAGTGTAAGTATACAAGCTATACCTCGCACCTCATAGGCATAAATGTTACACAACATACAAGTGACTATGTGAAATTATGAATCAAGTAACCCCCATCAAGTGACAATAGTGTCGGAAGTTATCCTATGGTAGATCTTAAGTCAATGCATCCGTAGCATTATCTCGAGTGTGAACCTTCTCAAGAATAATATGCTTAGTGGCTAAGCAATCTCTAATGAAGTGACACCTCACCTTAATGTGCTTGGTCTATGCATGATAGACTGGATTCTTAGCCAAAGCAATGGCACTCTAACTATCACTCAACAAACGAGGTACATGCTGAGGTAGATCCATATCACATGCAATACGAGAAAGCCATAATGTTTTCTTACATGCCACACTTGCTTCAACACACTCTACTTCTGTGGTGGAAATAACTATACATTCTTGAAGATGAGATCTCCAAGAGATAGCACCTCTAACAAAATGAAAAATTTACCCTGATGTAGACTTATAATTGTCTACACAACTAACATAGTTAGAATCAGTGTAACCAATAATGGATGATTTTCCTCTACCCAAGCATAGACACTTGTCCTAAGTGCCACTCGGATATCCCAAACTCATCTTGCTTGCTTCCCAATGTTTCTTGCTAGTACGTATTTCCAACATCAAGAAATCACCACCATTAGACATCGTAGAGTGTTCTTCTTCGAGAGCAATAACATTAAATTCACGTGGGCCCCCCACAAGGGCGATGAAATAGGATTTTACCTTTTTTCCAATGTGCTCTGGCTCTCGCAAGTTTTTTTAAAGCTACCCCTGCCCTGTGGGATTCATGGGGTTGCCATGCTACTAGTCGCATTCTCTTGTACAATTTTTCTTTCTGTTAATTAAAATTTGGAAGAGTCGAAGTAGCTGAATTTCCTTTTATGGAAAAGAAAAACACTCCTCTCCTCTTTTGTGACACCAGCTCGAGCAACCGTCTTTCTCTTTGTCCTTGGTGTCCCTTGCTGGTGTCCCTTTCTCGACAGGCCATCTCGTCATGGGCGGATGACAGGCGTGGGTGATGGGGCTCTATGTAGGCCTGCATCACAGCTAGCTAATGCCAATGTGGGATATCGCTACCCTCTTTTACAGTTTAAGTTGGAGCCAATCTTTGAATTCAAATTCAAATGTTCACGTATCTATCATATGCACTTTTACATGGGTAGAAGTAATTGATTTTACAAGGGAATGATCATATGTGATTATATGGAATACATACTAATTATCCAAGTATGTAGGCTTCGAGTAGTTGCACCACCTTGGTTTCACAAAATGATCAATTTTGAAGTGTACTTACTTCAGTGTGATCTATGCCACAAGTATCGATATGGCTTCGATGCGTTATAGATGTATTATTTGATAGTGGTTAAACATACTTCTCAAGGTTTCTCAATTTGGAAGTCATGATCTCAAACAGTTAGAATCTATCTGAAGCATCTAGCACTCATAGAGGGCACTGGGGAGGTCTCTGCCATGTTAAAAGCATCTAGTTCTCCGAGAAGGCACTCGGGAGGTCTCTGGCATGTTCTAGGTGCAATGTGAAAAACTTCACTTTTTCGACCCATCACGACAGACCAAGGTGGCAGGCATGAAATAAAAAAAATACATAGAATGTAATTACACGCAGTGCTCAGCTAAAAAATGAAGATGGAACGTGCACAGTAGCTCTAATAAATGCACAAATGACTCACCCACACTCACAAATGAGGAAACTGAAGCAAATGAGAGTATATATGGAAAAATGAGAAATTTTGGTGAAGATAATTAAGTGTGGCTATGCACAATGGAGGTAGGAAGAGTGAAGATGAGGGAAAACAACATGAGATTAGTGAAGAACTTTGCTAAAAAACTAACTACTTACCTTCCAAAGTTGATCTCCTAACACTCTTACCATAACACTCTCGTGTGGACCATCACTTGCCTACAAAGAATGGATGGCCCAAACGAAGGCCATGATGGAAATTCCTTATGAGCATTGCACACGGATTGCATAACTCATATGCGTAGAGACTTGATATGGATGATGATATTGCAAATCATGTTAGGGTATTGTCGATCGACAAACATGATGGCAAGTAGTGCTTTACCAGGTTCAAGTGATGTAGATCCCTCCTTAAATTATCAATCCAAGGATTGTGATGAGATCGAATTAGAGCTTTGCTCTCTTATACTTACAATTACTAACCCTTTATTGTGACCATGTGCACTTAGGACTTGAGCCTAGAAGAGGAGCATCCATTTCTCACATCTCGTGATTGGGCGTTTACCACAATTGGTGGGGCTGCAACTAGTGCATTGGGTGTCTAGTGCCAAAAGTGGTGTCTAGTTCTTCCTAGTGCCTCCTACCCAACTAGCTTTTGGTTCATTGGGGGGCCACAAGAGGCCCCCAATAAGTTGAAAGGCAAACCAACGGTAGTCGATGAACACCAATGAAGTAGTTTGATGGTGATGCACCACAATATGCTCCACGAGGATATCCCCGGAGTAGAAAATTGAGCACCAAGCACCGCACATAGTACTCCAAACAGAGACTCCATAATATGAAAAAAACACAGTACACAAGGAGAACCAACACAGATTTCTTAGGTGTTACAAATGCGATCGAACTTCGAGTCTATGGCTCACTAGGCCACTGTATGTTTTATTAAAGAACATATAGAAAGAAGTGTCCGGTGTCCATTTTTCCTTTCACGTGTACACTGACGGTAACAATCTCCCACTAAAGGCCAATATCACCAAAGAAAATATGGGACAAAAATAAAGAATGATAAAGAATACCTGAGTGTGAGTATACAAGCTATACCTTGCACCTCATGGGCATAAATGTTACACAGTATACAAGTGACTATGTGAGATTATGAATCAAGTAACCCCCATCAAGTGACAATAGTGTCAGAAGTTATCCTATGGTAGAGCTTAAGTCAAAGCATCCGTAGCATTATCTCGAGTGTGAACCTTCTCAAGAATAATGCGCTTAGTGGCCAAGCAATCTCTAATGAGGTGACACCTCACCTCAATGTGCTTGGTCTATGCATGATAGACCCGATTCGTAGCCAAAGCAATGACACTCTAACTATCACTGAGCAAACGATGTACATGCTGAGGTAGATCCATATCACAGGCAATACGAGAAAGCCATAGTGTTTTCTTACATGCCACACTTGCTGCAACATACTCTACTTTTGTGGTGGAAATAACTATACATTCTTGAAGATGAGATCTCTAAGAGATAGCACCTCTAACAAAATGAGAAATGTACCCTGATGTAGACTTACAATTGTCTACACAACTAACATAGTTAGAATCAGTGTAACCAATAATGGATGATTTTCCGCTACCCAAGCATAGACACTTGTCCTAAGTGCCACTCAGATATCCCAAACTCATCTTGCTTGCTTCCCAATGTTTCTTCCTAGTAAGTATTTCCAACCACAAGAAATCACCACCATTAGACATCGTAGAGTGTTCTTCTTCGAGAGCAATAACATTAAAATCAAGTGGGCCCCCCACAAGGGCAATGAAATAGGATTTAACCTTTTTTCCAATGTGCTCTGGCTCTCACAAGTTTTCTTTAAGCTACCCCTACCCTGTGGGATTCGGGGGGGTGCCATGGTACTAGTCACATTCTCTTGTACAATGTTTCTTTCTGTTAATTAAATTTTGGGAGAGTCGTAGTAGCTGAATTTCCTTTTATGGAAAAGACAAACACTCCTCTCCTCTTTTCTGACACCAGCTCAAGCAACCGTCTTTCTCTTTGTCCTTGGTGTCCCTTGCTGGTGTATCTAAAAGTGGTAACTTGGTTGCCTTGTTCTCTTGAAGCATTTGTCATTTCAAACAATATTCATGGCCCTTGCATTTTTCATTTGAAATGATCTTCGTAGCCCTTGGTTTTATTTTGTCATGAGAGGGATTTTCCGAATTTATGTTCCCGTTCACAAGTGTTTGCAGGGTTGATGTAATTTTCGCTGCATTTGATGATGTGGCTCTCATGAAGGAAAGCTGATTTTCGGATGTGTTTCAAATAGAAGTTTCGTCGAGCAAGGTGTTGAAGTTCTAAATTCTTGCATATGTAGTGGGCTTCAACTTAATCTATTGAATGTTTTTATTTTTTAAATTATTTTTTTATATAAAAGGAAGTTTAGTTGTAGCATACTCTCCCATGCTTGAATTAATCAAAGAACGAATATACAATGAATGGGTTAAGTGCCCTTGAGATCTCGTATATCCCACAAAGCAAGGGTATAATGGCCCAGATGCTATGAATAACCAAAACTGATAAGAGTACTAGGATTTGACAGGAGATAGTTGCAATAAACAGAGTTGCTGAGATGCTCAATGATTTCTTCGTCGCTTTCGTGAGCAAGGTACTTGCTATCCCTGCCCTATGGGATCGGGGGGGTGCCATGGTACTAGTCACATTCTGTTGTACAATTTTTCTTTCTATTAATTAAATTTTGGGTGAGTCGTAGTAGCTCAATTTCCTTTTATGAAAAAGACAAACACTCCTCTCCTCTTTTCTGCCACCAGCTCGAGCAACCATCTTTATCTTTGTCCTTGGTATCGCTTGCTGGTGTATCTAAAAGTGGTAACCTGGTTGCCTTGTTCTCTTGAAGAATTTTTCATTTCAAACAATATTCATCGCCCTTTCATTTTTCATTTGAAATGATCTTCGTAGCCCTTAGTTTTATTTTGTCATGAGAGGGATTTTCCGAATTTATGTACCCGTTCACAAGTGTTTGCAGGGTTGATGTAATTTTCGCTGCATTTGATGATGTGGCTCTCATGAAGGAAGGCTGATTTTCGGATGTCTTTCAAATAGAAGTTTCGTCGAGCAAGGTGTTGAAGTTCTAAATTCTTGCATATGTAGTGGGCTTCAACTTAATCTATTGAATGTTTTTATTTTTTAAATTATTTTTTTATATAAAAGAAAGTTTAGTTGTAGCATACTCTCCCATGCTTGAATTAATCAAAGAACGAATATACAATGAATGGGTTAAGTGCCCTTGAGATCTCGTATATCTCACAAAGCAAGGGTATAATGGCCCAGACGCTATGACTAACCAAAACTCATAAGAGTACTAGGATTCGACGGGAGATAGTTGCAATAAACAGAGTTGCTGAGAAGCTCAATGATTTCTTCGTCGCTTTCGTGAGCGAGGTACTTGCTACCCCTGCCCTGTGGGATTGGGGGGTGCCATGGTACTAATCACATTCTCTTGTACAAGTTTTCTTTCTGTTAATTAAATTTCGGGAGAGTCGCAGTAGCTGTAGCATCACAATGCGCTACAGTATTCGTAGGAAAGCAGTTGTTTGCATCATTGTATAGAACGATGCTGGCGCGATCGTATATATACACAGTCGATACAAGTAAATTGTTCCGAAAGATGTTGGACACGAACATGTAGTTCAGGGAAAAAGATGTATGTGTTGGGAGAGAGACGAACTTGCGGAAAGATGAGAGAGCAAAGAGCTGTGGTGGTGTAGGAGGGAGAAGATCTGTGAGGAAGTCGTTGCACAGAAGGATTCAAGTCACAAGAAACGATGGTTCTAATGTCCGCCAAAAAGAAAACAAAAGAATGGAGAAAGGATTCAAGTGAAAGGGAAACGATGGACCTTGTGCCCGCCAAGAAAAATGGAGAGGAATAAAAAGGTAGAGATGACAAATAGATGGTTCTTGTCCACGAACCGGAGGAAAAGAGCAGAACATATATATATATGGTTGAAGGAGAAGATGTATTCCTTGAAGGAAACGTAATCTGGTGTGAAGGTCATATTCGGAAATGTGCGAGAAAGGCAGCAGAAAGTTCGTGAAAGGAAGCCTTGCTTTTTGGGATACTCTTTATTGCTTGGCTTGGACTCCAAGGTGTGTTTAATGCATTCCATGACTTTATTTGATGTTTCAAGAATCAGCCCTGAAATATAAATGATTCAAGGACAATTGCTACTTGACAAATTTTCTAATTAGAGTGCCCTAATTCTTTGACTTACCATCCGATTGTTGGAGGAGATGGTGGATAGTCCACAGAGAAGAAGTGGTGCTGCAAAACCCTACTTGACAACAACCAAGAACAAGTGGTGGAGAGTGTAGTAGGCCTCTTTAGCTTCATTAGTCACAAATAATCACTATGTGCTTTGGAACATGATCCACTAATCAATCGATCAAAACAGACGAGTAGGAAGTTTATCCAAGATCATAGACTTGCTATTTTAGTCTCTCCACATGTACAATAGAATGAATAGTGCTCTCAACTTGCTTCCACTTAGCCAAATTCCTTTTGGTGGTATCTAATTAAGTTAGATAGCTACCAATCATGATTTATTTCAATAAAAAAGATGGACTACACTCTGAGAATGATGCTTAGAAAGTTACACGACTTGCCTCATAATTTCGAGATGCTTCAGACTACAAGCCAAAGAGTAACCCTAATGATATGAAGATATCTTACAATGAAGAGAATCAATGATACTCAAACTTTGTAGATATGGTGTAGATAGTATGATGACTCTATAGCACTTTAAATCACATCGATTGATCAAACATGCACTGAGATCAAGCTCTGAGAAGTTCACTGTTCTTAGATGGTCATAGCAGAGAAGTGAAGTAGAGATATTATCAATGTGTATGTATTAAATCACAGAAGTGAAGTAGAGATATAATCAATGTGTATGTATTAAATCACATAGTAATACAATGTCATTAGAAATAATCAATTTCAAAATGTGAGGGTAGTTAAGTGGCTATGAGATGAGCACAGTAATCACTTAAGTCCCTTTGAAAATGATCTCATAATCAGGCTCTTCTTATATACAACAGTGAGTTTTTTTTATCCTCTTTTATATTTTAAGTTGGAGCCAATCTTTGAATTCAAATTCAAATGTTCACGTAAAAGTAAGTCCTTAACTATAGGATTTATTTTGTCATCAAATTAGCTCGAGATTTGATTCCATCTAACACCTCGTGGAATTAGTGCATCTATCATATGCACTTTTACATGGGTAGAAGTAATTGATTTTACAAGGAAATGATCATATGTGATTATATGGAATACATACTAATTATCCAAGTATGTAGGTTTGGATTCTCTTGCACCAACATGTATTACATACCTATATGCATCCTTGTCCATGTTTGGCCCATGCCCTCCATCTGCAACCAATTAACTTTTGATTCAGTGATATTGAAACCAAATCCCAAGTGTCCATTTCCTTCAATGCATCTATCTCTTCTTCCATGGCCTTTTTCCAATTAGGGTTTCCCTTTGCCTCTTCATAGGTTGGGGGTTCCTCTGAAATAGAGTCTTTTGCCAAGTATATTGAATGCTTCGTAACAAATGTGGAATCATATCCATACCTTTTTGGTTGTTTCTTCTCTCTTGCTGATCTTCTAGGTGCTTGTTTGGAGCATTCTCCAACCTCTTGCATCTTTGCTCTGCCTCTTGACTTCCATAGCTTGTAATCCTTTTCTCTTTCATCTTGGTCATTGTGTGTATCACTTCTTGGATCCTCGACTTGTGTATCATGCTTGCTTCCTAATTGATGAGAGTCAGAATCAAGATCATATGGCAGTGTTACCTTTTGTTTGTCTTCATCATACCAAGACCTAGTCGAGGCTATGTTAATGAAGGGATTGGCCTTGCTAATTTTGTCCTCTTGTTGAGCATTCATCAGAGGGTGCTTAGAAACTGGGGATTTGGATTTGAATAGGTGATTTATGTATGCACATTTTAGCTTGGCCAACCGATAGATAGACTTATGAATAGCTTCGATGAAAATGCATACACGTGAATATCTCATGCGAGGATGCATTCACATTTCTCGGTGGCCACCACCAATAGACGTATGCTGCATGAGGAGGCAGATTACACTATGAGAAGGAGGCGTACGGTTATGGAAAGAACAATGGTGATGATCGTGCTCTGTATGGGAAAATGCAGTGCATCATCACAATGCGCTACAATATTCGTAAGAAAGCAGTTGTTTGCATCATTGTATAGAACGCTGTTGTCGTGATCGTATATATAATCAATCGATACAAGTAAATTGTTTCGAAAGATGTTGGACACGAACATGTAGTTTAGGGAAAAAGATGTATGTGTTGGGAGAGAGACGAACTTGCGGAAAGATGAGAGAGCAAAGATGAGGAGGCCAAAATTTCCAAGTTTGGCTCACTAGGTCACTATATGTTTTATTAAAGAACATACAGAAAGAAGTGTCCGGTAGCCATTTTGCCTTTCACGTTGTCGTCGGGTTCGCTAAAGGAGGGTAAAGGATGGTGCAGATATATTTTCCCTTGAGAGACCAATATTATGGGAAACACGACAATACCAAAAAATAAGGAAAGGTTCTAAAACTCGAAAGATAGTTTGTAGAAGATTAGATGTTTCTTTTATTTGAGCATGTAGTTTCGATAGTTTAGTATCTCAAGTTTCACAAGAAAGTTTAAATGCTTGGCATAACGTTTGCGGACTTAATTCATGACTAGGTTTCTAACACTTTCCCTAAGGTCTCTTTAATTTGATTAGAGGTTAGAATTCCTTCACCGAGCAGCCCAATATCGCTCATTCTTTAGCTCATTTATTTTACTTTTTCGATCTTTGTTCATGTATTTCGAATAGGAATTTGTAAAGTTCTTAATTCAATCGGTTACATATGCAAACCTTATGACGATTGCTTATACGTTATGGTAGCATCATTACACCTGTTTGAATCTGCAAAGCACAAGTTCATAATCTGTGGCAGACATACATTGGAGCCACAACATCATATTGTAAGACCCTTCAAACTTGTTGTTGAACTACAAATGTAATTCCACTCTCGTCTTTCAATAATGTTTCCTACAGTTATTAGGAAATTGATGTTCCTAGATCATAGTCAATTAACATCTCACAACAGTGAGGTGAAATTTGAACGGCTTCTAGTAGGAAACAATCCGTGCTCGAGTTACTTAAATCCTAACGATTGAAAGCAAAACTACCATCTTCTCATTCTATTCTCGTGTTTTAAGAACGCAGAGAAATCCACTATTGGAAAGATTGAAGCGCATATTATAAAACCAATAAGTACCATATGCGCTAACTGAACAACATAAGTTGAGTATGATTTACCATCGGTAGAAACGTCCATCTTGAACAGACTTTGGAATCAGCTCAAATTGGTTTCCGTTGCACGCGTACTAAGTAGCAATATTCAAGGACGATGGTCTCCTTTTCTCCTCCGTACATCCCTTAGCACCTTCTTCGGTTGTGAAAATGGTATGTCGTCGGGTTCGCTAAAGGAGGGTAAAGGATGGTGCAGATATATTTTCCCTTGAGAGACCAATATTATGGGAAACACGACAATACCAAAAAATAAGGAAAGGTTCTAAAACTCGAAAGATAGTTTGTAGAAGATTAGATGTTTCTTTTATTTGAGCATGTAGTTTCGATAGTTTAGTATCTCAAGTTTCACAAGAAAGTTTAAATGCTTGGCATAACGTTTGCGGACTTAATTCATGACTAGGTTTCTAACACTTTCCCTAAGGTCTCTTTAATTTGATTAGAGGTTAGAATTCCTTCACCGAGCAGCCCAATATCGCTCATTCTTTAGCTCATTTATTTTACTTTTTCGATCTTTGTTCATGTATTTCGAATAGGAATTTGTAAAGTTCTTAATTCAATCGGTTACATATGCAAACCTTATGACGATTGCTTATACGTTATGGTAGCATCATTACACCTGTTTGAATCTGCAAAGCACAAGTTCATAATCTGTGGCAGACATACATTGGAGCCACAACATCATATTGTAAGACCCTTCAAACTTGTTGTTGAACTACAAATGTAATTCCACTCTCGTCTTTCAATAATGTTTCCTACAGTTATTAGGAAATTGATGTTCCTAGATCATAGTCAATTAACATCTCACAACAGTGAGGTGAAATTTGAACGGCTTCTAGTAGGAAACAATCCGTGCTCGAGTTACTTAAATCCTAACGATTGAAAGCAAAACTACCATCTTCTCATTCTATTCTCGTGTTTTAAGAACGCAGAGAAATCCACTATTGGAAAGATTGAAGCGCATATTATAAAACCAATAAGTACCATATGCGCTAACTGAACAACATAAGTTGAGTATGATTTACCATCGGTAGAAACGTCCATCTTGAACAGACTTTGGAATCAGCTCAAATTGGTTTCCGTTGCACGCGTACTAAGTAGCAATATTCAAGGACGATGGTCTCCTTTTCTCCTCCGTACATCCCTTAGCACCTTCTTCGGTTGTGAAAATCACCACTGCAGAAATTGTAATGGTATGATCGCTGGACCATTAAGTACTGAATCCATCACGAGCAACCCGGAATCCACAGGTGCGCAGCCAAACGTGTTTCTCCTTTTCTTTTCCCTTCATTCTTCTACATACAAACTTCTCCTGTAGCCTGAGTCCTCCAAGAAAGAAAACAGAGAGCTCCTTCTCCAGATCAGCATGAACCTCTGTGCCAGATAATGAACAATAATTTTCCTCCTCTGATTGCCTCGCAGATATGTGCGTGCTCCTCCTCCCAGTTACTGTGAGTGAAGCGATCCTCTTCTGCTTTTGTGACTGCCAGTTCATGCACGACGCCTTCAATAACCACGCCGTATTTGCTTGTATCTTTCGACTGCGTAGGGTGAGCGTTCATGGACTGCCAGCAAATCCTTCGATAATCTCAATAAAGATTGAAGGGGCTCTGAGTTGCACCCTCTCCTTAATCTAGTCTGCTTCCCTTCGTAAATTTCCTCTATCTTCATCAACAACGACTCGATACCACCCTTCCCCCCCGATCTCCTAACTCCCAGAGAGCCCTCGTTGCCACCACGAGGAGCCGCCGAAGTTGATTTTCCTTCCAGAGTCTTCCGCATGCGTTGTCTCCATGCTATGTTTTGTCAAAGGAAGCTTTCTAATTCTATCTCAAACATGCATATACATTTGCATTGTATGATGTTCAAAAACATATGAGAAACATGCACACCATGCTCCACCACATAACACATACAAGTTTTTGTTTTGAATGCACATGCATTGTTTCACATGCTCATATGGATGCGAATATACGGACTAGCAATATGAGAATTCCCATTTACCTTCAATATATGCAGAATGAGTTTTTAAAAGCCAGAATTCACCATAATTTTAACTATATTAATATATTTCATTTGAATTGTTTCGAAGCTTTGTAAATGTGTTCAAACTTGAATGTCAATTCTTGACCACATCCACCCCCTCTAAACCTGTGCATCCTCTGGATGCGCCAACCTGCATACATAACATCAAACACAAGCAAGGATCAAGTAGTCATAGCATATAAACAGGATTTAAAGAAAATTTTAACTTGATGCATGAAATCTGAAAACACATTGAACTTGATATACATTAAGAGAAGAGGGTAGACAAAAACATCTCATACAACATATCAGAATACACTAATGCACTTAGACTAGAAATCACATGAGTAAATCGAAACTTCTTAGCTCTCTCGTTAACTCGACCCGGTCAGATCTAGTAGCCTATCCGAAGCATTTGCATATACCAGTCTTCACTAACTCGATTTATGAAACTCGCTTCTGGCTTCCCTATTGATCTTCTATCATCTGAAGCCCCTTCAGACCCTTTTCTTATTTTTCTCATATTTTTATTCTGTTTTTCTTTATTTTAATTCTTTATCCAGCTCAACCTTTATATCTTTGCTTCTATTTTTATTTATTTATTTTTCCACACTTTTCGGCCTATGTCGAAATCGGATGCGACTCGTGGACCTGACCACCCGGCCAGGTTTAGCCCACCCATCTACCAACCCGACATAGCGCACGATTCACAATGTCAGCCTCATACGAAATCAACGTCAGCTCGTGGCTCTGACCACCCGGTCAGAGTGACTCCACCCGCCTATCAACCCGTATGAGCGCGTAACAACATTTAGGTTAGGCCATACGACACAACTAGCGTCAGCTCGTGGCCCTGATCACCCGACCAAGGTAGTTCCACCCGCCTACTAGCTCATCGCAGCACCCAACAACACATACACATACATATAGATAGTTGGCTGGTATAAGAATTCTTTTCTTAAGATATAATCTGTCTGAAGATTAGGTCAGATGAGAGATCAAGAGTAGAAGTCGAAGTGTCTCACTCATCAAGTGTTTGTAAACACTACTATATACAGATACTTAGTCTAGGTCTTCCCTTCACCTTCCTAGGTCTTGCTCTCGAAAGATCTAGTCCATCTTCTAACCTTACTCATATAATCCTGGCCCTTATACATTACATGTAATCTAATTAGTGGCACGAGATTTTTGTTCTACTTAATTTTCCTTAATTATGCATTTATTTACATATCATATGTCCAACCCATGTAGTCTTTTCATATAGATTTATATATATATACATATATACACATACATACATGAGAGGAAAAGAAACTCAAACAATAACATCTCACCAGTATACAATCAGAAGCCGCTCGAGCTTGTCGCCTTTAATCATTCTTTCTAAAAAAAAACTTGAACTTGGTCATCCTGCAAAAATCAGAGGCTTATTTCACACGAATCTATATAAAAAAACAATTATTCAAAAGAAGGAAAGTATTACCTGGCTTTATTTATATACATTGGTATTTATTTTCTTGCCGATCTCCGAGGATCTTTTCTGACTTTATTCTTCATAAAAAAGAACCTAACTTGATTCAAAATAGACATTATTTACACATATCTTTAATACAACATTTTAATTTATCTTTAAGACGTCTCACCCCCTTCACGTTCCCTACGGAACAAGGCAAGCTGTTGTAAGAGTTCTGCATATTCTACTAAGTCTCGGCTATATACAAGAAGTGCTGTTGGGTCTACTTCCATATATGACTCACGGTTATCCGAAGTATCATCTTCTCCATATGTTCGTGCCCTTCGATACCTGAGTATACTTCTTTCATTTGATGATGGAATCAAGGTCTCCCTAGTGATACGATCTTTAATAAACTCTTCTACAGGAATTCTTTCTTCATTTTCAGGTGTAGGGAGCAAGTAAGTTGATATAAAAGAACTATCTAAGGTTCTCCTTTCAGGCACACTCCCTGACGTCTCTCTAAATCTTTCAGGAATGCTACCCTCAGGAATGGATGTATCATTGGAATCTTCACTGTCCATTCCAGATCCTAAGATAGTCAAACAGTCCAATCAAACCTAAAAAAAAACTTCCTATTAATGGTCTGATCACAAATCTCCGTCAGTACCCTGTAAGAAACAAAAATTAGTATTAATAGAAGTTTATGACTAAGTAAAGCACATCATTTAATTTATTTGTTGTTTAACTTATTTATTACATCTAGACGAATCCATATCTTGTTATTTGTCTACTTGGTTTTATTATATACATACATATATATATATCTGTTTTTATATATATATATATACATTATCTTACAATATAATTTATTTTAATCATTTTCCTTGTTGATATCCTCATCTTTATCCTTTTCACTTCCTTCCTCTTCGTCTTCATTTATTACCGTCTCATAATTCTCATTCTCTCTTCTTTTAAAGAGCTTAACTCTCTTTCCAGCAATTAATTCCTTTAACTTAGTCCCATCTAATTCTCTAAGTGAGTATGTTCCATTATCAAAAACTTTACATACCACATAAGGACCAAACCATCTCTTAACCAGTTTTCTTCGAGCCTCATATTGAGTATTCAATGAACTATCATAAACAAGTACCCAGTCTCCTTCCTTCAATCTTTTTGGCCTTAATCTGTGGGACTTGTCAAATGCAATTTTATTTTTATCTCTAGAAGCTCTAAGCTTAAATGCAGCTTCTTCTACCAGATTTTTCCCTCTTTCTAGTTGAAGAATCCGCACTGCTAGAAGATCTTCTCTTGACACCTCATCTTCCCAAGGCAAGGAAGTCCACGCTAAAGCATGTGACTCCTTCGGCAAAATAGGTTTCTGACAATACATCAATTCCGCTGGCATATATCCGGTAGTTCTAGTATATGTCATCCTATCTGCCCAAAGGGCAAATGGAAGGTAATTTGGCCAATTCTTTATTTTTCCCTCACAAGCCTTAGCCAAAGCTTTAATAATTGGTGGATGACCACGTTCAATTTTTCCATTAGCTTCAGGATTGTAAGCGGTGGTGAGTGATAATCGAATTCCATATTTTTTAAAGAAGTCTTCAGCTTCCTGAGCATCAAGCTCACCTCTATCGGCAACTATTTTCTCCACATAACCAAATCTACTAAACACATCTTCTAGTAGAAATTTGCATACATTACTTGTAGTTTTCGTCCTTAGAGCTCTTCCTTCAACATGATTTGTTAGGTCTTCCCTTGCTAATACAATATACCTCATCTGATGCACCCCTAATGGCATTGTAACTAAATCAACAACCCACTTATAGTGAATATTAAGAGGATATGTTGGATGTAATTCATCTCTGTGTCTAACATTGGAGTACATCTGACAAGGTTTACAAGTGGCTACGTAATTTTGGGTATCCACATACATCCCAGGCCACCAGTATCTTTCCCTTATCTTTTCATAAGTTCCTTGAAAGCCTTTATGACCGGCCCATAGTGAGCTGTGCATTTCACGCATAATCTTTCCTCTTGATTCTTCACAACCTACAACTCGCTGGGGCATCTTTCCCATTCCAATCCTTCGCTTCCAGAGTAACCCATCTTTCAGGAAATAATTGCTTGACTTTCTTCGAATGGTACGAAATTTCTCTTTGCTCCAACTAAAATCAGGACACTTCATACTTAAATATCTCCCGATTTCCTTCCACTCATTTTCATACTCGTCTTCATTAAATCTTTCTGTTATTCCTATTTGGATCTTGTAAGGTTCTTCTTCTATCCATCTGTTATCTTTCCCTCTTCCTAAGCTATTTTGAACTTCTTTTGAAGACTCAATACAAATTCCAAGCTTTTCATTTTGATGCTTAGGCTCTTTTCTATCTAGACCAGTAGATGCTTCATTTAGGCTTAGATTATGTACATGTGAAGCATAAAAGTCTAGACCTATCTCTTCATCATTAGAAGTCATCAAATCTTCATTTTCATATATAGCTCGTGATAGCATGTCAGCCACCACATTATTCCTTCCAGCTATATGAACAAACTCAGGGTTTAGCGACTTAATATATGCTATCCATCTTAACATGGCAATATCTGCAGTGGAACAATTCACAATCATTCCCAACAATGGTAAACAATCTGTTTCTACTACCACATTTGCCCCAATCAGATATTCTTTATCATTTTTCAGCGCAGTCACTATTCCCCAAAGCTCCCGCTTAATTTGAGGATAACCTCTCTGGCGAACATTTAGAACTTTAGCTCCGAAGCGGATTGCATATCTTTTCCCTTCATCATCCTCTTGGCCAATCGCCCAACCTATACCTGTCGGACTTGTATCTATGGTGATATAAATTTCTTTATTATCAGTATAATCAGCCTTTCTGAGCAATGGAGCTTCTGCAAGTGCTTTCTTTAATTTTCTTACTGCTTGAGTATGGATATCTTTCCATTGAAATCTTTGCCCTTTCCTAAGTAATTGATAAAGTGGGTCAGCAATATGGGCAAAATGGGGAATCCATACAACATAGAAAACACATGCCCCAAGAAATCTCCTCACCTCAGTGATCGAGGAGCAGACCTCTTTCATGTGTTGGATGGCATCTACTTTCTTTGGACATGGCTTTCTTCCTTTAGGTCCACATAAACTTCCTACAAATAAAACCTCTTGCACTCCAAATACTGATTTTTCAGCAGACAATGTCAAATGAACCTCTTCCAGCCGACTAAGAATGGATTCACAATCAGTTATGTGCCTTTTAACAAAATTCCTACATCCATCCTCATCAAGAGTCTCGTCTCTATCTCTTTCTTCACAGCCTTTAATAGGAACATCATCAATGAATGGCATAGTCAGATGTGGGATAAAATCCCTAAGAACTTTATGCATACCATTCATCATGTGTGCCACTGAGTTCGTGGCACCTTGCGGCAAAGTGCACATGCGCACAAGCCCAAGTGGCGTCCTCATAGTCGTCAAATCGCGGCTTTCAAGAGCTAGCTGGAATTGATCATATCCAGAGTGTAAATCTCCCATTGAATAAATAGATCTTCCTGCAAAAGCTTCTGCATATTCGTCTACAATAGGCCCAGTTCCCATATTTCTAATTGTCACTTTATTCACTGGCTGTAGATCTTGGATAAATCTTAATGACCCATTTTTTTTTTGTACAGTAAACCAACGGTTAGAATAAGGAGCACTTGATGGCTCAAGAATCCCCATTCTAATTTTGTCATTCAACAGATCAATTAGCTTTGAAATATAAGCTTTTGGTACAGGAATCGGTCTGAGATTCCAAGGTACATGTGGGATTGTGAAAATTATCATAGGTGTCACCACGGATGGATCTACACATCCAATTTCTTGGTTATTGAAAGAAAAAGCTTTTCCATGCTTAAATAACATTCGAGAGAATACATCCTTCTCTTTTTCGCTGAGCAAACCATCTTTCCCTAATTGAATTTGCTCGAGAGTTTCTTTAGTGAATTCATGGCCTATTTTTCTCTTATCTCTGAGAGGTGGCTGATTTTTTACATCATCCATAAGTTTATTACTATCTTCAGGAAGTGGAACTGCGACTGGCTTTATCTTTTTATCAATTGTTTTGTATTTTGTTTCAACGAAGACTTCTTTACCTATTTCATCTTGCTCAAACTTTGCTATTTCCTTATACATGGAAATAGAGTGCGTTTGAATCACATAATCATTCCTTTTTCCTTGAACTAACTCTTGCAGATCAAACAATGTGTCTGCAAAGGATATCTCATCAAAGACTCCAGAGATTTCCTCGTCGAAGTTAAGTACTCTACATCCATGGAAATTTCTTTGAAGATCCACTATGTATTGTTTTTCCCACTTTTTTAACTCAGAAAAAACACGAAACTGAAATGAATTTGTCGAAGAAAGTGCTATAAAACTTGATATAAACATATTTACATTCGGGATCTTTTCACCTTTCAAGCCTTCATAGTCCCGACTTATGAAAGCTTCCTTTAAAAACTTTGATCCTCGTATTCTTCAGGAATAGGCCTTGTCCGAAGAGAAGTTCTATTCCTGATGTGATCCACACATACCGTCATGAATTGAACTGCCTTTTTCCCATCCTTACTACGGATTCGCGCGTAAGCCGATCCATCTTCTAAGACTCTTGTTTCCATTCTTAAGGCAGTAATATATGGCTGCCCTAGAATCAATGAGTAACTAGAATGATCTTGTACGAAAAAATTTTGATAATCACTGACATCTCCAATTGTAACTAGAACCTGCGGGCATGCACCAAACAACTCACCTGGCATTGAGTTCGCAGCCTTAATTCTCCAACCAGGCTGCATGTCTATTGGCCATTTCCCCTTCATATAGAGATCTTTGGACATCAAGTTAACTTCAGACCCATGATCAATAAGAGCGACAACTGGAGTGCTAATTTTCTCTAATCTTACCAACGTCTCAGTTGTGGCTCGGGCCCAATGATCTTTAGTGTAATAACTCGAAGGGGTTATGTCGGAAGAATTCTTTTCCAAGGATATTTCCTCATGCACGCACGGTTGAACATTAGTCTCAATTGGTTCAAGTATATTTTTTAGCTCTTGAACTTGCGCTTGCACAGTATGATCGGGAGTTTCTTCATCCATTCTTTCAATCTCTTGCATGTCAGCTATTGGTTGTCGTTTCCTTCTTAAGAGGTCAATTATTACTTCTAGAAATTCTCTTTTTGCTATTCCCAGTAACTCACCGAGTGTAAATTCGATTACACTATCGAGCACTCTTTTTTCGAGAACTTGTTTAAGATTTGTGGCTTGCTCTATATGCGATTTTAGCATATATGAGGGATTTCTCACTTTTCCTTGTCCTTTTTTCACAGGTTGCATTTCTTGATCTTGGGGAGGAATATTATCGTGGGTAGAGACTGGCATCTCAGCAGAAGTAGGAATTTGAACTTGAGTCGGAATTTTATTTGGTTGGATTATTGTTGGTTGTGATGGTGGATCTATTTGGTTTGTTCGTGTTGGATGGCTTTGGTTTGGTATTTGAGGTTGTTCATGTGAAGCTTCTACTTGACGCCTAGTCCTCCTTTTCTCCTCTTCACCTTCATTGGTTCTTCTTCGTTTCTCCTCCACTACTGCTTCATGCTCTACCGAAGAGCATAGGTAAGTAACAACCAAAAGAGTGTCTACTGGATCATCCCATCCACTTACCCCTCGGATTTCATTACTAGCTGTCTTTAAAATTTCATGATGCATCTTCCCGCGGTCTAAGGACTTTATTACTTTAGACCACGGTTCTAAGTCATTATTTTCGTCAACTACCTGACATGCATACGTATGCGATGTTGAAGCAACGTTCTCACAAGTGCCAGGGAAGAATATTCTCATTCCTCCCCGACCAAAATTAATGTTTACCTTTTCTCCAGTCTTAGAATCATATATCATCTTTTCCTTAACGAATACCAAGTTCTTTGCTAATGCTTCTTTGAAGCTTTCACATGAGTATCTGTTATGCTCCAAAGAGTCACACCAAATACATCTTTTAATTTCTGGAGCTTTTGGATTTTTAGATGCCGGTGCTTGTAAAGATTGAGATTCAATCATCTGCTTCATACTTTGAATCGTAAGGTCACTAAACTTTTTGAACATATCTTCCATTGTATTAGTGGGCACAACATCCTTTGGTATTGGTAGGTTTACCTGAGGATTCTGTACAGGTTGCTGAACAGCCTGAGCTTGTTCTTCTTGCAAATCATCATGCCAGCTTTGCATGAACTTAGACAAAGTTCTTTGCTTTTCTACATATCCCCTAACAGCTTCATCTACATTGCCCCAGTCTTCGGTAAGACCAGACTCAGTTCCTATCTGTTGTAGTTGTGGGAAAATTTCTTCTCGGGCTTTCGAATCTATAGCCCGGAGAAACAAGGATACCTTTTCTTGATCCATAGCCCTCCTATCATAATCAGATAAATCTGCAAATTGCTGATCAAACTCTCTTTTTATATCTAGAATAGATTGATCTTTTGGTTTATGTATCCACTTTAGAAATGTGGATCTAGTCACTTTATCTTCATCATCCAGTGCAAACATCCTTATGAGTATCATCTTGTATTGTGACCATCTTATTTGCCCTTCTATAACTAGTCGAGGTGCATCCACAACTAGTCGGTCACGCAAATGTAATTCGGAAACGTATACAAAATTGTCAATTAATTCTTGATCACTTAATGGTATTAGACCCGTACCAAGGTATCGCGCCTCCAATTCATATTCCTTGCAAAAACGAGTAACATTTTTACCACTAAAATATCCACTTCTTCTGACTACTCGCTCATGAAATGCCTGAATGGCACTTCGTCTTTTCTCGTCCTGCTGAAAGCGCAGAAGTTGGGTTATAACATCCATCGTTGCGTCGCCCATAAATGGTCAAGCACAATGAGCTCACTCAACTGCACTACTCTTTAAACTAGGATCAGGATCTCTACACTCTCCTCCTTTCACGTCGGGTTCACCAGGTATGTCGTCGGGTTCGCTAAAGGAGGGTAAAGGATGGTGCAGATATATTTTCCCTTGAGAGACCAATATTATGGGAAACACGACAATACCAAAAAATAAGGAAAGGTTCTAAAACTCGAAAGATAGTTTGTAGAAGATTAGATGTTTCTTTTATTTGAGCATGTAGTTTCGATAGTTTAGTATCTCAAGTTTCACAAGAAAGTTTAAATGCTTGGCATAACGTTTGCGGACTTAATTCATGACTAGGTTTCTAACACTTTCCCTAAGGTCTCTTTAATTTGATTAGAGGTTAGAATTCCTTCACCGAGCAGCCCAATATCGCTCATTCTTTAGCTCATTTATTTTACTTTTTCGATCTTTGTTCATGTATTTCGAATAGGAATTTGTAAAGTTCTTAATTCAATCGGTTACATATGCAAACCTTATGACGATTGCTTATACGTTATGGTAGCATCATTACACCTGTTTGAATCTGCAAAGCACAAGTTCATAATCTGTGGCAGACATACATTGGAGCCACAACATCATATTGTAAGACCCTTCAAACTTGTTGTTGAACTACAAATGTAATTCCACTCTCGTCTTTCAATAATGTTTCCTACAGTTATTAGGAAATTGATGTTCCTAGATCATAGTCAATTAACATCTCACAACAGTGAGGTGAAATTTGAACGGCTTCTAGTAGGAAACAATCCGTGCTCGAGTTACTTAAATCCTAACGATTGAAAGCAAAACTACCATCTTCTCATTCTATTCTCGTGTTTTAAGAACGCAGAGAAATCCACTATTGGAAAGATTGAAGCGCATATTATAAAACCAATAAGTACCATATGCGCTAACTGAACAACATAAGTTGAGTATGATTTACCATCGGTAGAAACGTCCATCTTGAACAGACTTTGGAATCAGCTCAAATTGGTTTCCGTTGCACGCGTACTAAGTAGCAATATTCAAGGACGATGGTCTCCTTTTCTCCTCCGTACATCCCTTAGCACCTTCTTCGGTTGTGAAAATGGTATGTCGTCGGGTTCGCTAAAGGAGGGTAAAGGATGGTGCAGATATATTTTCCCTTGAGAGACCAATATTATGGGAAACACGACAATACCAAAAAATAAGGAAAGGTTCTAAAACTCGAAAGATAGTTTGTAGAAGATTAGATGTTTCTTTTATTTGAGCATGTAGTTTCGATAGTTTAGTATCTCAAGTTTCACAAGAAAGTTTAAATGCTTGGCATAACGTTTGCGGACTTAATTCATGACTAGGTTTCTAACACTTTCCCTAAGGTCTCTTTAATTTGATTAGAGGTTAGAATTCCTTCACCGAGCAGCCCAATATCGCTCATTCTTTAGCTCATTTA
Organism: Ceratopteris richardii; assembly: GCA_020310875.1. Lineage (NCBI taxonomy): Eukaryota > Viridiplantae > Streptophyta > Polypodiopsida > Polypodiales > Pteridaceae > Ceratopteris > Ceratopteris richardii. The sequence goes on from MU261455.1 coordinate 40,552, forward strand.
TTTTACTTTTTCGATCTTTGTTCATGTATTTCGAATAGGAATTTGTAAAGTTCTTAATTCAATCGGTTACATATGCAAACCTTATGACGATTGCTTATACGTTATGGTAGCATCATTACACCTGTTTGAATCTGCAAAGCACAAGTTCATAATCTGTGGCAGACATACATTGGAGCCACAACATCATATTGTAAGACCCTTCAAACTTGTTGTTGAACTACAAATGTAATTCCACTCTCGTCTTTCAATAATGTTTCCTACAGTTATTAGGAAATTGATGTTCCTAGATCATAGTCAATTAACATCTCACAACAGTGAGGTGAAATTTGAACGGCTTCTAGTAGGAAACAATCCGTGCTCGAGTTACTTAAATCCTAACGATTGAAAGCAAAACTACCATCTTCTCATTCTATTCTCGTGTTTTAAGAACGCAGAGAAATCCACTATTGGAAAGATTGAAGCGCATATTATAAAACCAATAAGTACCATATGCGCTAACTGAACAACATAAGTTGAGTATGATTTACCATCGGTAGAAACGTCCATCTTGAACAGACTTTGGAATCAGCTCAAATTGGTTTCCGTTGCACGCGTACTAAGTAGCAATATTCAAGGACGATGGTCTCCTTTTCTCCTCCGTACATCCCTTAGCACCTTCTTCGGTTGTGAAAATCACCACTGCAGAAATTGTAATGGTATGATCGCTGGACCATTAAGTACTGAATCCATCACGAGCAACCCGGAATCCACAGGTGCGCAGCCAAACGTGTTTCTCCTTTTCTTTTCCCTTCATTCTTCTACATACAAACTTCTCCTGTAGCCTGAGTCCTCCAAGAAAGAAAACAGAGAGCTCCTTCTCCAGATCAGCATGAACCTCTGTGCCAGATAATGAACAATAATTTTCCTCCTCTGATTGCCTCGCAGATATGTGCGTGCTCCTCCTCCCAGTTACTGTGAGTGAAGCGATCCTCTTCTGCTTCTGTGACTGCCAGTTCATGCACGACGCCTTCAATAACCACGCCGTATTTGCTTGTATCTTTCGACTGCGTAGGGTGAGCGTTCATGGACTGCCAGCAAATCCTTCGATAATCTCAATAAAGATTGAAGGGGCTCTGAGTTGCACCCTCTCCTTAATCTAGTCTGCTTCCCTTCGTAAATTTCCTCTATCTTCATCAACAACGACTCGATACCACCCTTCCCCCCCGATCTCCTAACTCCCAGAGAGCCCTCGTTGCCACCACGAGGAGCCGCCGAAGTTGATTTTCCTTCCAGAGTCTTCCGCATGCGTTGTCTCCATGCTATGTTTTGTCAAAGGAAGCTTTCTAATTCTATCTCAAACATGCATATACATTTGCATTGTATGATGTTCAAAAACATATGAGAAACATGCACACCATGCTCCACCACATAACACATACAAGTTTTTGTTTTGAATGCACATGCATTGTTTCACATGCTCATATGGATGCGAATATACGGACTAGCAATATGAGAATTCCCATTTACCTTCAATATATGCAGAATGAGTTTTTAAAAGCCAGAATTCACCATAATTTTAACTATATTAATATATTTCATTTGAATTGTTTCGAAGCTTTGTAAATGTGTTCAAACTTGAATGTCAATTCTTGACCACAACGTGTACACTAACGGTAACAATCTCCCACTAAAGGCCAATATCACGAAAGCAAATATGGAACAAAAATAAAGAATGATAGAAAAAACCTGAGTGTAAGTATACAAGCTATACCTCGCACCTCGTAGGCATATATGTTACACAACATACAAGTGACTATGTGAGATTATGAATCAAGTAACCCCCATCAAGTGACAATAGTGTCGGAAGTTATCCTGTGGTAGAGCTTAAGTCAAAGCATCCGTAGCATTATTCTCAAGAATAATGCGGTTAGTGGCTAAGCAATCTCTAATGAGGTGACACCTCACCTCAATGTGCTTGGTCTATGCATGATAGACCCGATTCTTAGCCAAAGCAATGGCACTCTAACTATCAGTGAGCAAACCGGTGCATGTTGAGCTAGATCCATATCACAAGAAATACGAGAAAGCCATAATGTTTTCTTACATGCCACACTTGCTGCAACATACTCTACTTCTGTGGTGGAAATAACTATACATTCTTGAAGATGAGATCTCCAAGAGATAGCACCTCTAACAAAATGAAAAATGTACCTTGATGTAGACTTACAATTGTCTACACAACTAGCATAGTTAGAATCAGTGTAACCAATAATGGATGATTTTCCTCTACCCAAGCATAGACACTTGTCCTAAGTGCCACTCAGATATCCCAAACTCATCTTGCTTTCTTCCCAATGTTTCTTGCTAGTAAGTATTTCCAACATCAAGAAATCACCACCATTAGACATCGTAGAGTGTTCTTCTTCGAGAGCAATAACATTAAATTCAAGTGGGCCCCCCACAAGGGCGATGAAATAGGATTTAACCTTTTTTCCAATGTGCTCTGGCTCTCACAAGTGTTTTTTAAGCTACCCCTGCGCTGTGGGATTCAGGGGGGGTGCCATGGTACTAGTCACATTCTCTTGTACAATTTTTCTTTCTATTAATTAAATTTTGGGAGAGTCGCAGTTAATAAATTTCCTTTTATGGAAAAGACAAACACTCCTCTCCTCTTTTGTGACACCAGTTCGATCAACCGTCTTTCTCTTTGTCCTTGGTGTCCCTTGTTGGTGTCCCTTTCTCGACAGGCCATCTCATCATGGGTGGATGACAGGCGTGGGTGATGGGGCTCTATGTAGGCCTGCATCAGAGCTATGACTGCCCTCGTTTATAGTTTAAGTTGGAGCCCATCTTTGAATTCAAATTCAAATGTTCACGTAAAAGTAAGTCCTTAACTATAGGATTTATTCTATCATCAAATAACTCGAGATTTGATTCCATCTAACACCTCGTGGAATTAGTGCATCTATCATATGCACTTTTACATGGGTAGAAGTAATTGATTTTACAAGGGAATGATCATATGTGATTATATGGAATACATACTAATTATCCAAGTATGTAGGCTTGGATTCTCTTGCACCAACATGTATTTCATACCTATATGCATCCTTCTCCATGTTTGGCCCATGCCCTCCTAACATTTGTAAGATCATTAGGGTTCTAGCCTTGGGGCAATTTATACCACATATATGGGGTCTGTGGACGAGTTCTAATCTCTCATGACCTTCTGGAAAACAAGGCCTAATTCCATTCCAATCTTCATGAAAAACAATATGTTATTTTCTTTCCCTATTCAGTGATTTTGTTGCGCTTAGATAATGCTTGGAAATTGAGAACTATGTCAATATGAGAATAAGATTTCCCATGAACAAGCATGCACCTTGTAATTCGTCTAAAACTTCTTTATGCGAGTAAGTAAGCTTTGGAATACACATTTATGCGAGAAGGTAAGATGTGGCATGTACATCGACATGAGTTTTAATCGAATCAATCCATTCGATTGCATGCGCGAGAGACTTTGACCCCATCCCTCGTATTTAACGTTAATCCCAAACCCCATACCATGACTTTTACTACTTAGCAACTCTGAAGTCAAGTCCATGACCTTTGCTTTGAAGTTAACCCTAGCAATTTTCGATACTTTTTGCAGTATATGCAATGATTTATTATGACTCTATACTTGCACGATTATCTCTCAACCTCTTGCATAGAGTCGCCTTTGCAACCTCTTTCATCTCTCAACTGAAATTAGGTTCCTAGAGTTAAAATGTATTTGATGAAATTCCTCATGAGATGTCTTTATTGTATTTCGAGTAGTCGCACCACCTTGGTTTCACAAAATGATCAATTTTCAAGTGTACTTACTTCAGTGTGATCTATGTCACAAGTATCGATATGGCTTCGATGCTTTATAGATGTATTATTTGATAGTGGTTAAACATACTTCTCAAGGTTTCTCAATCTCGAAGTCATGATCTGAAACACTTAGAATCTATCTGAAGCATCTAGCACTCATAGAGGGCACTCGGGAGGTCTCTGCCATGTTAAAAGCATCTAGTGCTCCGAGAAGGCACTCGGGAGGTCTCTGGCATGTTGTAGGTGCAATGTGAAAAACTTCACTTTTTCGACCCATCACGACAGACCAAGGTGGCGGGCATGAAATAAAAAAAATACATAGAATGTACCTACACGCAGTGCTGAGCTAAAAAATGAAGATGGAACGTGCACAGTAGCTCCAATAAATGCACAAATGACTCACACACACTCACAAATGAGGAAACTGAAGCAAATGAGAGTATATATGGAAAAATGAGAAATTTTGGTGAAGATAATGAAGTGTCGCTATGCACAATGGAGGTAGGAAGAGTGAAGATGAGGGAAAACAACATGAGATAGTGAAAAACTTTGCTAAAAAACTAACTACTTACCTTCCAAAGTTGATCTCCTAACACTCTTACCATAACACTCTCGTGTGGACCATGACTTGCCTACATAGAATGGATGGCCCAAACGAAGGCCATGATGGAAATTCATTATGAGCATTGCACACGGATTGCATTACTCATATGCGTAGAGACTTGATATGGATGATGATATTGCAAAGCATGTTAGGGTATTGTCGATCGACAAACATGATGGCAAGTAGTGCTTTACCAGGTTCAAGTGGTGTAGATCCCTCCTTAAATTATCAATCCAAGGATTGTGATGATATCAACTTAGAGCTTTGCTCTCTTATACTTACAATTACTAACCCTTTATTGTGACCATGTGAACTTAGGACTTAAGCCTAGAAGAGGAGCATCCATTTCTCACATCTCGTGATTGGGCGTTTACCACAATTGGTGGGGCTGCAACTAGTGCATCGGGTGTTCAGTGCCAAAAGAGGTGTCTAGTTCTTCCTAGTGCCTCCTACCCAACTAGCTTTTGGTTCATTGGGGGGCCACAAGAGGCCCCCAATAAGTTGAAAGGCAAACCAGCTGTAGTCGATGAACATCAATGAAGTAGTTTGGTGGTGATGCACCACAATATGCTCCACGAGGATATCCCCGGAGTAGAAAATTTAGCTCCAAGCACCGCACATAGTACTCCCAACAGAGACTCCATAATATGCAAAAAACACAGTACACAAGGAGCATGAGCACAGATTTCTTAGGTGTTACAAATGTGATCGAACTTCCAGTTTATGGCTCACTAAGCCATTGTATGTTTTATTAAAGAACATATAGAAAGAAGTGTCCGGTGGCCATTTTTCCTTTCACGTGTACACTAACGGTAACAATCTCCCACTAAAGGCTAATATCACCAAAGAAAATATGTTACAAAAATAAAGAATCGTAAAGAATACCTGAGTGTAAGTATACAAGCTATACCTCGCACCTCATGGGCATATATGTTACACAATATACAAGTGACTATGTGAGATTATGAATCAAGTAACCCCCATCAAGTGACAATAGTGTCAGAAGTTATCCTGTGGTAGAGCTTAAGTCAAAGCATCCGTAGCATTATCTCGAGTGTGAACCTTCTCAAGAATAATGCGCTTAGTGGCCAAGCAATCTCTAATGAGGTGACACCTTACCTCAATGTGCTTGGTCTATGCATGATAGACCCGATTCTTAGCCAAAGCAATGGCACTCTAACTATCACTGAGCAAACGAGGTACATGCTGAGGTAGATCCATATCACAGGAAATACTAGAAATCCATAGTGTTTTCTTACATGCCACACTTGCTGCAACATACTCTACTTTTGTGGTGGAAATAACTATACATTCTTGAAGATGAGATCTCTAAGAGATAGCACCTCTAACAAAATGAAAAATGTACCCTAGTGTAGACTTACAATTGTCTACACAACTAACATAGTTAGAATCAGTGTAACCAATAATGGTTGATTTTCCTCTACCCAAGCATAGACACTTGTCCTAAGTGCCACTCAAATATCCCAAACTCATCTTGCTTGCTTCCCAATGTTTCTTGCTAGTAAGTATTTCCAACATCAAGAAATCACCACCATTAGACATCGTAGAGTGTTCTTCTTTGAGAGCAATAACATTAAAATCAAGTGGGCCCCCCACAAGGGCGATGAAATAGAATTTAACCTTTTTTCCAATGTGCTCTGGCTCTCACAAGTTTTTTTTAAGCTACCCCTACCCTCTGGGATTCGGGGGGGGGGGGGGGGGGGGGGGGGGGGTGCCATGGTACTAGTCACATTCTCTTGTACAATTTTTCTTTCTGTTCATTAAATTTTGGGAGAGTCGTAGTAGCTCAATTTCCTTTTATGGAAAAGACAAACACTCCTCTCCTCTTTTCTGACACCAGATCGAGCAACCGTCTTTCTCTTTGTCCTTGGTGTCCCTTGCTGGTGTATCTAAAAGTGGTAACTTGGTTGCCTTGTTCTCTTGAAGCATTTGTCATTTCAAACAATATTCATCGCCCTTGCATTTTTCATTTGAAATGATCTTTGTAGCCCTTGCTTTTATTTTGTCATGAGAGGGATTTTCCGAATTTATGTTCCCGTTCACAAGTGTTTGCAGGGTTGATGTAATTTTCGCTGCATTTGATGATGTGGCTCTCATGAAGGAAGGCTGATTTTTGGATGTGTTTCAAATAGAAGTTTCGTCGAGCAAGGTGTTTAAGTTCTGAATTCTTGGATATGTAGTGGGCTTCAACTTAATCTATTGAATGTTTTTATTTTTTAAATTATTTTTTTATATAAAAGGAAGTTTAGTTGTAGCATACTCTCCCATGCTTGAATTAATCAAAGAACGAATATACAATGAATGGGTTAAGTGCCCTTGAGATCTCGTATATCCCACAAAGCAAGGGTATAATGGCCGAGACGCTATGACTAACCAAAATTGATAAGAGTACTAGGATTGGACGGGAGATAGTTGCAATAAACAGAGTTGCTGAGAAGCTCAATGATTTCTTCGTCGCTTTCGTGAGCAAGGTACTTGCTACCCCTGCCCTGTGGGATTGGGGGGGTGCCATGGTACTAGTCACATTCTCTTGTACAATTTTTCTTTCTGTTAATTAAATTTCGGGAGAGTCGTAGTAGCTCAATTTCCTTTTATGGAAAAGACAAACAATCCTCTCCTCTTTTCTGACACCAGCTCGAGCAACCGTCTTTCTCTTTGTCCTTGGTATCCCTTGCTGGTGTATCTAAAAGTGGTAACTTGGTTGCCTTGTTCTCTTGAAGCATTTGTCATTTCAAACAATATTCATGGCCCTTGCATTTTTCATTTGAAATGATCTTCGTAGCCCTTGGTTTTATTTTGTCATTAGAGGGATTTTCCGAATTTATGTTCCCGTTCACAAGTGTTTGCAGGGTTGATGTAATTTTCGCTGCATTTGATGATGTGGCTCTCATGAAGGAAGGCTGATTTTCGGATGTGTTTCAAATAGAAGTTTCGTCGAGCAAGGTGTTGAAGTTCTAAATTCTTGCATATGTAGTGGGCTTCAACTTAATCTATTGAATGTTTTTATTTTTTAAATTATTTTTTTATATAAAAGGAAGTTTAGTTGTAGCATACTCTCCCATGCTTGAATTAATCAAAGAACGAATATACATTGAATGGGTTAAGTGCCCTTGAGATCTCATATATCCCACAAAGCAAGGGTATAATGGCCCAGACGCTATGACTAACCAAAACTGATAAGAGTACTAGCAATAAACAGAGTTGCTGAGAAGCTCAATGATTTCTTTGTCGCTTTCGTTAGCGAGGTACTTGCTACCCCTGCCCTGTGGGATTGGGGGTGCCATGGTACTAGTCACATTCTCTTGTACAATTTTTCTTTCTGTTTATTAAATTTCGGGAGAGTCGCAGTAGCTGTAGCATCACAATGCGGTACAGTATTCGTAGTAAAGCAGTTGTTTGCACAAAAGATCTGTGAGGAAGTCGTTGCACAAAAGGATTCAAGTCACAAGAAACGATGGTTCTAATGTCCGCCAAAAAGAAAACAAAACAATGGAGAAAGGATTCAAGTGAAAGGGAAACGATGGACCCTGTGCCCGCCAAGAAAAATGGAGAGGAATAAAAAGGTAGAGATGACAAATAGATGGTCATATAAAAATGGAGGAAAAGAGCAGAACATATATATATATATATATATATATATATCTATATATATATATATATATATATATATATATATATATATATATATATATGGCTGAAGGAGATGTATTCCTTGAAGGAAACGTAATCTGGTGTGAAGGTCATATTCGGAAATGTGCGAGAAAGGCAGCAGAAGGTTCGTGAAAGGAAGCCTTGCTATTAAAAAACCTGAAAAGGCGGGAGTAACAAAGAAGGAGTGCAGGAGTTCCTGACGGATAGGAGCGACGTTGTGTGAGAACGCAGGGGGATGCGTCGACGTTAAAGCCACAGACCATGCAGAGGGGGCCTGAAGTTCCGAGTTTGGCGCCCGCATTGGAGGCATACAATCCCTCCTTAAATTATCAATCCAAGTATTGTGATCACATGAACTTGGAGCTTTGCTCTCTTATGCTTACAATACTAACCCTTTATTGTGACCATATCAACTTAGGACTTGAGCCTAGAAGAGGTGCAGCCACTTCCCACACGTCTTGACTGGGCGCTTACCTCAATTAGTGGGGCTGAGGCTACTACATCGGGTGTTCAGTGTCAAAAGAGCTCTCTGGTTCTCCCTAGTGCCTCCTACCTGACTAGCTTTTGGTTCATTCGGGGACGACAAGAGGCCCCCAATAAGCTGAAAGGCAAACCAACTGTAGGTGATGAACCCCAAAGTGAGTGCATCCAAGTTCATTGGGCAAAAGTACGAGGATGTAGATAGTCACGTGTGGCAGTTCTAGACATGTTGGGCTTCCACATAGGTTTGATGGATTGCAAAATGGTACTATTAGACAGGGGCAATGTTGCATGTCTCTTGATCCTTTGAATGCCATTTAGATCATCATGTGTCACAATAATATCATCTACATATACAAATAGATAGATAACCTCATTGTCATCGCTTTTGATGAATAGAGAAGGATCTCAGCTGCTAGCTTTGAACCCTTGATCTTGAAGATATGTAACCAACCTGTAATTCTAAGCTCTAGGAGCTTGTTTCAATCCATAGAATGCTTTCTTAAGTCTGCAAACATAAGATGGATGATTAGGGTTTTCAAAACCTGGTGGTTGTGACATGTATACCTCTTCACTTATCCAACCATTTAAGAATGCATTTTTCACATCAAGTTGGAGGAGTCTCCAATTCCTTTCAGCACCTACACTTATCAATGTCCTGATTGTAGTCATCTTTGCAACTGTTGAGGATGTTTGCTCATAGTCTATACCATGATTTTGTGAGCATCCTTTGGCAACTAATCTTGCCTTGTACCTGCAAACTGATCCATCTAAATTTCTTTTAACTTTATATACCCATTTGCAACCAATTACCTTTTGATTCGGTGATATTGAAACCAAATCCCAAGTGTCCATTTCCTTCAATGCATCTATCTCTTCTTTCATGGCCTTTCTCCAATTAGGGTTTCCATTTGCCTCTTCATAGGTTGAGGGTTCCTCTGAAATAGAGTCTTTTGCCAAGTATATTGAATGCTTCGTAACAAATGTGGAATCATTGTCATACCTTTCTGGTTGTTTCTTCTCTCTTGCTGATCTTCTACGTGCTTGTTTGGAGCATTCTCCAACCTCTTGCATCTTTGCTTTGCCTCTTGACTTCCATAGCTTGTAATCCTTTTCTCTTTCATCTTGGTCATTGTGTGTATCACTTCTTGGATCCTGGACTTGTGTATCATGCTTGCTTCCTAATTGATGAGAGTCAGAATCAAGATCATATGGTAGTGTTACCTTTTCTTTGTCTTCATCATACCAAGACCTGGTCGAGGCTACGTTAATGAAGGGATTGGCCTTGCTAATTTTCTCCTCTTGTTGAGCATTCATCAGGGGGTGCTTAGAAACTGGGGATTTGGATTTGAATAGGTGATGTATGTATGCACATTTCAGCTTGGCCAACCGATAGATAGACTTATAAATAGCTTCGGTGAACATGCATACACGTGAATAGCTCATGCGAGGATGCATTCACATTTCTCGGTGGCCACCACCAATAGACGTATGCTGCATGAGGAGGCAGATTACACTATGAGAAGGAGGCGTACAGTTATGGAAAGAACAATGGTGATGATCATGATCTGTATGGGAAATTGCAGTGCATCATCACAATGCGCTACAGTATTCATAAGAAAGCAATTGTTTGCATCATTGTATAGAACAATGTTGCCATGATCGTATATATACACAGTCCATACAAGTAAATTGTTCCAAAAGATGTTGGACACGAACATGTAGTTCAGGGAAAAAGATGTATGTGTTGGGAGAGAGACGAACTTGCGGAAAGATGAGAGAGCAAAGATGAGGGGGCCTGAATTTCCGAGTTTGGCTCACTAGGTCACTATATGTTTTATTAAAGAACATATAGAAAGAAGTGTCTCGTGGCCATTTTGCCTTTCACGTGTACTCTAGCAGTAACAATCTCCCACTAAAGGCCAATATCACCAAATAAAATATGGAACAAAAATAAAGAATGATAAAAAATACCTGAGTGTAAGTATACAAGCTATACCTCGCACCTCATAGGCATAAATGCTACACAACATACAAGTGACTATGTGAAATTATGAATCAAGTAACCCCCATCAAGTGACAATAGTGTCGGAAGTTATCCTGTGGTAGATCTTAAGTCAATGCATCCGTAGCATTATCTCGAGTGTGAACCTTCTCAAGAATAATGCGCTTAGTGGCTAAGCAATCTCTAATGAAGTGACACCTCACCTTAATGTGCTTGGTCTATGCATGATAGACTGGATTCTTAGCCAAAGCAATGGAACTCTAACTATCACTCAACAAACGAGGTACATGCTGAGGTAGATCCATATCACATGCAATACGAGAAAGCCATAATGTTTTCTTACATGCCACACTTGCTTCAACACACTCTACTTCTGTGGTGGAAATAACTATACATTCTTGAAGATGAGATCTCCAAGAGATAGCACCTCTAACAAAATGAAAAATTTACCCTGGTGTAGACTTATAATTGTCTACACAACTAACATAGTTAGAATCAGTGTAACCAATAATGGATGATTTTCCTCTACCCAAGCATAGACACTTGTCCTAAGTGCCACTCGGATATCCCAAACTCATCTTGCTTGCTTCCCAATGTTTCTTGCTAGTACGTATTTCCAACATCAAGAAATCACCACCATTAGACATCGTAGAGTGTTCTTCTTCGAGAGCAATAACATTAAATTCACGTGGGCCCCCCACAGGGGCGATGAAATAGGATTTTACCTTTTTTCCAATGTGCTCTGGCTCTCGCAAGTTTTTTTAAAGCTACCCCTGCCCTGTGGGATTCGGGGGGTTGCCATGCTACTAGTCGCATTCTCTTGTACAATTTTTCTTTCTGTTAATTAAAATTTGGAAGAGTCGCAGTAGCTGAATTTCCTTTTATGGAAAAGAAAAACACTCCTCTCCTCTTTTGTGACACCAGCTCGAGCAACCGTCTTTCTCTTTGTCCTTGGTGTCCCTTGCTGGTGTCCCTTTCTCGACAGGCCATCTCGTCATGGGCGGATGACAGGCGTGGGTGATGGGGCTCTATGTAGGCCTACATCACAGCTAGCTAATGCCAATGGGGGATATCACTACCCTCTTTTACAGTTTAAGTTGGAGCCAATCTTTGAATTCAAATTCAAATGTTCACGTAAAAGTAAGTCCTTAACTATAGGATTTATTCTGTCATCAAATAACTCGAGATTTGATTCCATCTAACACCTCGTGGAATTAGTGCATCTATCATATGCACTTTTGCAAGGGTAGAAGTAATTGATTTTACAAGGAAATGATCATATGTGATTATATGGAATACATACTAATTATCCAAGTATGTAGGCTTGGATTCTCTTGCACCAACATGTATTACATTGATATCTTACGATGAATAGAATCAATGATACTCAAACTTTGTAGATATGGCGTAGACAGTATGCTGATTCTAAAGCACTTTAAATCACATCAGTTGATCAATCATGCACTGAGAACAAGCTCTGAGAAGTTCATTGTTCTCAGATGGTCATAGCAAAGAAGTGAAGTAGAGATATTATCAATGTGTATGTAGTAAATCACAAAAGTGAAGTAGAGATATGATCAATGTGTATGTATTAAATCACATAGTAATACAATGTCATTAGAAATAATCAATTTCAAAATGTGAGGGTAGTTAAGTGGCTATGAGATGAGCTTAGTAATCACTTAAGTCCCTTTGAAAATGATCTCTTAATCAGGCTCTTCTTATATACAACCGCGAGTTTTTTGATCCTCTTTTATAGTTCAAGTTGGAGCCAATCTTTGAATTCAAATTCAAATGTTCACGTAAAAGTAGGTCCTTAACTATAGGATTTATTATGTCATCAAATAACTCGAGATTTGATTCCATCTAACACCTCGTGGAATGAGTGCATCTATCATATGCACTTTTACATGGGTAGAAGTAATTGATTTTACAAGGAAATGATCATATGTGATTATATGGAATACGTACTAATTATCCAAGTATGTAGGCTTGGATTCTCTTGCACCAACATGTATTACATACCTATATGCATCCTTCTCCATGTTTGGCCCATGCACTCCTAACATTTGTAAGATCATTAGGGTTCTAGCCTTGGGGCAATTTATACCACATATATGGGGTCTGTGGACGAGTTCTAATCTCTCATGACCTTCTGGAAAACAAGGCTTAATTCCATTCCAATCTTCATGAAAAACTATATGTTATTTTCTTTCCCTATTCAGTGATTTTGTTGCGCTTAGATAATGCTTGGAAATTGAGAACTATGTCAATATGAGAATAAGATTTCCCATGAACAAGCATGCACCTTGTAATTCGGCTAAAACTTCTTCATGCGAGAAAGTAAGCTTTGGAATACACATTTATGCGAGAAGGTAAGATGTGGCATACGCGAGAGTTTCAATTGAATCATGAGTTTCAATCGAATCAATCCATTCGATTGCATACGCGAGAGACTTTGACCCCATCCCTCATATTTAACGTTAATCCCAAACCCCATACCATGAATTTTACTACTTAGCAACTTTGAAGTCAAGTCCATGACCTTTGCTTTGAAGTTAACCCTAGCAATTTTCGATACTTTTTGCAGGATATGCAATGATTTATTATGACTCTATACTTGCACGATTATCTCTCAACCTCTTGCATAGAGTCGCCTTTGCAACGTCTTTCATCTCTCAACTCAAATTAGGTTCCTAGAGTTAAAATGTATTTGATGAAATTCCTCATGAGATGTCTTTCTTGGATTTCGAGTAGCTGCACCACCTTGGTTTCACAAAATGATCAATTTTCAAGTGTACTTACTTCAGTGTGATCTATGCCACAAGTATCGATATCGCTTCGATGGTTTATAGATTTATTATTTGATAGTGGTTAAACATACTTCTAAAGGTTTCTCAATCTCGAAGTTATGATCTGAAACACTTAGAATTTATCTGAAGCATCTAGCACTGATAGAGGGCACTGGGGAGGTCTCTGCCATGTTAAAAGCATCTAGTGCTCCGAGAAGGCACTCGGGAGATAGTTGCAATAAACAGAGTTGCTGAGAAGCTCAATGATTTCTTCGTCTCTTTCGTGAGCGAGGTACTTGCTACCCCTGCCCTGTGGGATTGGGGGGTGCCATGGTACTAGTCACATTCTCTTGTACAATTTTTCTTTCTGTTAATTAAATTTCGGGAGAGTCGCAGTAGCTGTAGCATCACAATGCGCTACAGTATTCGTAGGAAAGCAGTTGTTTGCATCATTGTATAGAACGATGCTGGCGCGATCGTATATATACACAGTCGATACAAGTAAATTGTTCCGAAAGATATTGGACACGAACATGTAGTTCAGGGAAAAAGATGTATGTGTAGGGAGAGAGACGAACTTGCGGAAAGACGAGAGAGCAAAGAGCTGTGGTGGTGTAGGAGGGAGAAGATCTGTGAGGAAGTCGTTGCACAAAAGGATTCAAGTCACAAGAAACGATGGTTCTAATGTCCGCCAAAAAGAAAACAAAAAAATGGAGAAAGGATTCAAGTGAAAGGGAAACGATGTATTCCTTGAAGGAAACGTAATCTGGTGTGAAGGTCATATTCGGAAATGTGCGAGAAAGGGAGCAGAAGGTTCGTGAAAGGAAGCCTTGCTGTTAAAAAACCTGAAAATGCGGGAGTAGCAAAGAAGGAGTGCAGGAGTTCCTGACGGATAGGAGCGACGTTGTGTGAGAACCCAGGGGGATGCGTCGACGTTAAAGCCACAGACCATGCAGAGGGGGCCTGAAGTTCCGAGTTTGGCGCCCGCATTGGAGGCATACAATCCCTCCTTAAATTATCAATCCAAGTATTGTGATCACATCAACTTAGAGCTTTGCTCTCTTATGCTTACAATACTAACCCTTTATTGTGACCATATCAACTTAGGACTTAGAGTCGTCTTTGCAACCTCTTTCATCTCTCAACTCAAATTAGGTTCCTAGAGTTAAAATGTATTTGATGAAATTCCTTATGAGATGTCTTTCTTGGATTTCGAGTAGTGTCACGGGAGCACTACATTGTGCTCTCTGACTTCACTAGACAAGATTTCGGAAATACACTTATGATTACAAGAAGACCCACGTAGGGAGAACGATACAAGAATACGTGACTGATACAAGACGTCCCACAATCTGGGACTATTAGGTATTAAAAATGGACTAGAGATGATACAGGAGATCCCACAACCCGAGATCGTAGGTAGGAAACAAGATATCTTGATTACAAGAATTCCCTTCAGGGATATGAACTAGATACAAGAAATAACTAGAAAGGATCTCCTACTATGAGATTACAATAGGACAAGAGAGTGTGTCCAAGATACAAGACTCGACAAGACTAGAGCAAAAGATAAGACTACAACTTGAACTGGAACTTGAAAGTACTTACTTGGTGATCACGACTCCTTGAGCTCCCAAGACTGGTATTGGCAAGACTGAGAATGAATGTGGCCAACCCCTCCTTATATAGGTTTTCAAGGGCGGTTGCGACTTGATGATGTCATCATGATGTCATCAATCCAAAATGGGACCTCTGAATATCAGAATTGAGCGAGTAAACAATCGATCTAAGGGTTTTGGCACGTTCTGGACGCAATGGAAGCATTAGTTTGTCCAAAATCTGAACCAATCATGAGATATAGAAATTTACATAGAATATAAGGTTCAAGATGGTTTTCTTTGTGTCCATGACATCACCTCCCCCTCAAGCGACGAGTTCCATGAGGAGCGGCCATGTTCACTAGCTTGGGTTTCATTGGATTCTTCTTATGGAATTCTCAAGTCTTGACTTTTGCTCTCTGAAGATTTTCTATAAATTCACAAGTACGATCACTGATGTCATATGCTTTCCACTGACTAAAGCATTCCAATCCTCCTCGAGAGATTCTTGAATCTAAGACACGATCAACCTTGAATTCTTCATGATCCTTAATCTTGATTGAACATGAACTCCTCCTTATCCTTTACCTTCTTGATATCTTCATAACATGCATACTCCATATCATTTGTAATGACTCCTTGGGCTTCAAAGGTTCTTGATTCGGATTCTTGAAGAACATTGTCTTGATTATTCAACCCTTCTAGCTCTTGGGCTTGACTTTCTTTGAGTAATTGGTTCTCACATTGAACTGCCTGATTGATAACATCCTCCAAGGTATTTGCTTGAGGCATGGATTGCAAGAGATACTTGACTTCAAGATTGAGGCCACTTCGAAATTGATTAACCATGTAATCTTCTTGATATGTAGTTCCATGAAGCAACATCTTGATATTCAAGGCATAACTTGAAACTGATCGATCATCCTGTCATAGCAATCTTTTCATCTTTTGGACATGTTCGATCATGTCCTTTATGGTAGATGAATCTCCTTGCATAGGGAATCCATGGTGCCTGGTCTTGATGAAGATAGTCTTGCCAAAATGTCAGGGGAGCACTAGATTGTGCTCTCTGACTACAATAGACAAGATTTCTGAAATATACTTCTGATTACAAGAATACCCACATAGGGAAAATAGCACAGGAATATGTAGCTGATACAAGAAGTCCCACAACCCGGGACCGTAGGTGTAGATAACTCGGCTAGAGATGATACAGGAGATCCCACAACCCGGGATCGTAGGTATGGAACAAGATATCTGGGTTAAAAGAATTCACTTCATGGATATGAACTAGATACAAGAAATAACAAGAAAGGATCTCCTACTATGAGATTACAATAGGACAAGAGAGTGTGTCCAAGATACAAGACTCGACAAGACTAGAGCAAGAGATAAGACTACAACTTGAACTGGAACTTGAAAGTACTTACTTGGTGATCACGACTCCTTGAGCTCCCAAGACTGGTATTGGCAAGACTGAGAATGAATGTGGCCAACCCCTCCTTATATAGGTTTTCAAGGGCGGTTCCCAAGGGCAGTTGCGACTTGATGATGTCATCATGATGTCATCAATCCAAAATGGGACCTCTGAATATCAGAATCGAGCGAGTAAACAGTCGATCTTAGGGTTTTGGCACGTTTCGGACGCAATGGAAGCATTAGTTTGTCCAAAATCTGAAACAATCATGAGATATAGAAATTCACATAGAATATAAGGTTCAAGATGGTTTTCTTTGTGTCCATGACAAGTAGCTGCACCACCTTGGTTTCACAAAATGATCAATTTTCAAGTGTACTTACTTCAGTGTGATCTATGCCACAAGTATTGATATGGCTTCGATGCTTTATAGATTTATTATTTGATAGTGGTTAAACATACTTCTCAAGGTTTCTCAATCGCAAAGTCATTATCCGAAACACTTAGAATCTATGTGAAGCATCTAGCACTCATAGAGGGCACTGGGGAGGTCTCTGCCATGTTAAAAGAATCTAGTGCTCCGAGAAGGCACTCGGGAGGTCTCTCGCATGTTGTAGGTGCAATGTGAAAAACTTCACTTTTTCGACCCATCACGACAGACCAAGGTGGTGGTAATGAAATAAAAAAAATACATAGAATGTGCCTACACGCACTGCTGAGCTAAAAAATGAAGATGGAACGTGCACAGTAGCTCCAATAAATGCACAAATGACTCACACACACTCATAAATGAGGAAACTGAAGCAAATGAGAGTATATATGGAAAAATGAGAAATTCTGGTGAAGATAATGAAGTGTGGCTATGCACAATGGAGGTAGGAAGAGTGAACATGAGGGAAAACAACATGAGATTAGGGAAAAACTTTGGTAAAAAACTAACTACTTACCCTCCAAAATTGATCTCTTAACACTCTTACCATAACACTCTCGTGTGGACCATGACTTGCCTACATAGAGTGGATGGCCCAAACAAAGGCCATGATGAAAATTCCTTATGAGCATTGCACACCGATTGCATTACTGATATGCATAGAGACTTGATATGGATGATGATATTGCAAAGCATGTTAGGGTATTTTCAATCGATAAACATGATGGCAAGCAGTGCTTTACCAGGTTCAAATGATGTAGATCCCTCCTTAAATTACCAATCCAAGTATTGTGATCAGATCAACTTAGAGCTTTGCTCTCTTATACTTACAATTACTAACCCTTTATTGTGACCATGTGAACTTAGGACTTGAGCCTAGAAGAGGAGCATCCATTCTCACACGTCGTGACTGGGCATTTACCGCAATTGGTGGGGCTGCAACTAGTGCATCGGGTGTCCAGTGCCAAAAGAGGTGTCTAGTTCTTCCTAGTGCCTCCTACCCAACTAGCTTTTGGTTCATTGGGGGGCCACAAGAGGCTCCCAATAAGTTGAAAGGCAAACCAACTGTAGTCGATGAACACCAATGAAGTAGTTTGATGGTGATGCACCACAATATGCTCCAGGAGGATATCCTCGGAGTAGAAAATTGAGCTCCAAGCACCACACATAGTACTCGAAACAAAGACTGCATAATATGCAAAAAACACAGTACACAAGGAGCACAAGCACAAATTTCTTAGGTGTTACAATGTCCATAATACTATTACACAATGCATTGTAGTTTATGCATATTACATAATGCATTAAAATTCAACAATTATGCAGTCATGGATGCAATGATAAATCATCAATCATCGATCCATCAAGATAAATTATCAATTGATTATTGATTCATTTTGTTTTTTATATGTAAACTTATTGGTCATCTATGACCATATCCGCCAAGCTATCATGGACATTGGTATAAAAAAAAGTAGTCCAAGTGATCACTAATAGTGGAAATAATTGTGTGGCAATGGGGAAACTTTTGGAAGAAGAATTCTCTCTATTGAGTGGACATTGTATGCTTAAAAGTGGTCTCTTTGACCAAAGTTTCTTGTTTTATTTAGGTCTTTAGACTTGTAGTGATATTGACTTGGTGAAGCCTACCACGACGAGTTTTGCATACATGTGCATAGTCATGGAGAGATGAGCAAGAGTAAGGCAAGCATTGATGCAAACACTTGTATCGCTTGATTGGATAGCTTGGGATGGACATACTAGTCCAAGGGAAGAGCTTGCACGGAAGACATTTTCAGATGATAGTTTTTGGAGCGATATGGAGGGATCAATGCGGGCTTTACAACCTTTATATTCGCTCAGCATAGTAGATAGAAAGGGAAGGGGCTACATGCTTTGATTAGTATATAAGTTCATGGACCTTGTCAGAGTCTATTTAGAGGTGTCCGTATTTGACATTGGAGAGGTAAATATATTGTATTGTTTAATGTGTGTGTATGTCACATATGTGTATATGTATGTCACATCTGTGTATGTGTACATGTGTGTCATGTGATATGTCACATATGAGTTTTGACAATGTTGTATTAAAAAAAACATACAAAATAAAAATAAATAAATAAATAAATTAAATATATATATATATATATATATATATATATATATATATATATATATATATATATATATATATATATATATATATATATATATATATATATATATATATATATATATATATATATATATATATATGTGTGTGTGTGTGTGTGTGTGTGTGCGTGCGTGTGTGTGTTGATGTATGTTTCTAAATCATCATATATTAGCTATAAGTAGCCTAGGTTTTATCCATCAATTGATGTGCTTTTGATCAATTTAATCCCAACCATTCATTTGTTATGGGCTGAAAAGTTGTTGGTGTAGTGTTATATGTCACTACGGAGCTCGTAGAGAGTACTTTTAAATGAGCCAATAAAAATTGTTGACCATCTTTGACCAAATTTTGACTAAGTACTTAAATTAGGATTGTTAGACTTTTGATAATGTTAGGTCATTCTGACATTGTTTTCCAATAATCCCCTCAATGTCATAATGGCATAAGGTTCGATAATCTGCATAACTTTTGATGTCTGTCTTTGGATAATGCGTTGGCAAATATATTTGCCACATGGCACATTCTCACTTATGGATATATAAGTTAGCTCAATGTGCTTTTTAGATACCTGTTCCAAAATGTAATGATAATGTACTTCAATATGCTTTTTCTTTGCATGGTGAACATGATTCTTTGTAAAGCAATAACACTTTGATTATCTAAAAATATATGCATAGGAAGATGAACATGAATATCAAGATAACTAAGAATTTTTTGCAACCAAATAGCTTCAAGTGTAGCTATAAAGGAAGCCCTATACTCTGCTTCACTTGAAGATGTAGCTACGGTTGGTTATTTCTTAGAAAACAAGGAGATAAGATATTCTCGAACATAGAAACAATAGCCACTTGTACTTCTCCTTGTGTCTTTATCGACTTCTACAAAACCACTTGTAGAAAATGTAGAGATTTCAGAAGTACTACTCCATGATTCATAGTTCCTTTCAAATATCTAAAAGTTCTCTTAACTGCTTTCCGATGATTTTTGAGATGTTTATGCATGAACCTTGATACTTGAGAAGTTGCAAACTGGGTGTCAGTTCATGTAATATTTAGATAGATCAAGCATCCAATTGCTTGACTATAAAATGTAGTATCAAAAGGTTTAGAGTATGCTTTTGTCTGTAATGTCACATCAACATGCATTGGTGTCTGCATAGGTTTAAAGTCAAAGATCAAACCCTAATTTCATGTTAAAGATAAAAAATTAGGATTAAAAGCAGATTTTCAAGCCAAAAGACATATTTTTTAATATATTATGATCAAAACATCAAAACAATATAAAAAAATACTAAAAATAATAAAGGAAAATACAATCCCAAAAAATCCGATGAGATTTTTGCTGAGACTTCTAGGATCTACTTTTTTGAGCTTATCATGTGCTTTTCAATGTTGCTTTTCTTGTATAATAAAAAATCAATATAAGGTAGAGCTCCATGGCACATAATTCACTCAATTTGGAGAGCTACATATGAGTTAAGACTCAGTGGAGATCTACACATGAGCTAGATGCAGAGGAGGTCTTCTTAAACCTTGTGGAGAAGTGGAGCTAAAGTTTCAACTTGCTCAAAGGATGAGCAATAGCTAGGGTTAATGATTTCTCTTCTACAACAAGGAGGTCATTAGCTTGCAGCTTATTTGTAACATTCATTTGGAATGTATTGAAAAATGTGGAGCTTTTCTCATTCTCTCTATTGTCTTGTCTATTCTCTCTCATGTTTTTATTTCATTTTTGTCTCTATATTGATTGTGGGCCTTAAAAACCAAGAATTGGTATCAGGGGAGGTGGAAACTATGCACATAGAGCACATTGAGGATAGTGCATTACATAGAAAGATAAGAGCAATATGGCAGTAGAGCACGTTGAGAATAGTGCAATATATAGAAAGATAAGAGTAATATGGTAGACACAAGTCAAGCTCATTTCATTATTTAGCAAGTTGCAGTAGATCGTCAAAATAGACAGTTCTCAGAAGTTATATGTCTAAGCTCAGTTCATTATTTAGAGGAAACAGCTCTACATTGAAAACCTTATGGTGGACACTTCTTCAACTTCTTGTATACATTTTTTATGAGTAGGTGTAGATTCGAGCATATGATTGATACTTGATAGGCTTGGTCAACCTTGAGAGTTGAGGAGATATGTTTAAGTTTACACTTTATCTTTTTCTTTCCCTATCTCTATCCATCCATGGCAGAATTTGGATGAGAAGAGTATATGTGAAAATTTTAGGAGTTCTCCTTTTCTATAGTATGGAGTGCTCTCCATGTCAATAGTCTTATGTAGTCTTATGGATATTGGCATGATCTTTACAACTACCTTCATCATTATCACTTTTTTACCTAGCAATATCATTTTACAATGTTTTTTAGCTAGCTGAACATATATACCTTTCGTGGCATATTCCCTTTGTGTCAGATTAAGAGGGGATTGTTGGAAATGCAACCTTTCACACAAGAGGGATTGCACATATTATGAGTTTTGGTCAATCTTAGACAATCAAACATGGTCAAACCAAGGTAATAAATGGTCAAAATATGTAGAGATTTTCATATATTTGGAATGTGCTACTCAAGAGACTATCTAATGATATATCATTTGCTAAAATTAGACCATATTTGGGTAGTCAAAGATCAAACTCTAATTCTAGGTTAAAGATAAAAAACCAAGATTAAAAGCATATTTTCAAGCCAAAAGCAATATTTTTTACTGTATTATGATTAACAAATCAAAGTAATGTAAAAAAGTACCAAACATAATGAAACAAAACAATGCCAAAAAATTTGATCGGATTTCCATTGTGATTTTTTGGATTTGTCAATAAAAAGTGTTAGACTCAAGAAATGATAGGTGGAGATGGTTGAAGCACACCTTAAGAGGGAGGATTAGGAAATAATCTTCAACCATGGAATTTGGGGCAAGTGGTTAGCCCATTGTACTCCTAGCCGATATGTCATGAGTTCAATTTGCGCAATTCGTATTAGAGCCTAAGAAGTAGGCTTGGGCAAGGTGGATGGAAGGCATGCACGAAGCTTTCAAAATTCAGTCTAACAAAGATTAGAGTGTACCTCCTAATCCATAGGTCAGATTTAGATATGTAAGGTGTCATTGGAAAGCCCTCGAAACAAACTTTCCAATGCAGATACTAGATTGAAGATCCAACATACAATAGTTGCACAAAACACACGTTTCTTTCCCTCCAAAATGCTACACCGTTTCTGAAACTTCAAAAATGCGTGTCACATGCATATCAATTTTTGTGGATAATTGATCATTTGGGCTCCTTCAAACACACATTTCGTGTGTATTCAGCATTGTGAACACATGTAGTCTTCGATTTCGGCCTACTCTTGAGGCTTAAGGAGCAAGCTCTAGCCATTGGGTAATAAGTAAGGACTCGAGCTCTGAGTAATCAATGCTGAGTAGAGTTAGGAATTAAGTTATTAAGCTAGTAGTATATATATCGTTTCTTGTTTCTTCGTTCTTCTCAAGGGTTGAAACTCCATTTTTGTAGTTTTCGTAGCGTTTCTGTTTCTTCATTTTTGAAACTCTTGGCAAGTATGCAAGATACCTAGCATGGGAGAGATCCAAGTTCAAGATACCGAGGTTTAGAACAGGGGCTCAAGTCACTTAAGGTTGTGAACAAGGCACATCTATAGAAAAGTGGCCAAGACGCGGAAAGGCAAGGTTCAAGACACCAACGTTGAGAGCAAGGGTTCAAGAGACCAAGCTTATGAACAAGAAGGTTCAAGAGACTGTGCAAGGGTGATGACATCAATTCAAGGGGAGATCAAGGATTGATCATTGAGGACAATGATCTCTAGAAGGGGAAGAGAGTATCAAACTCAAGAAATGATAGGAAAGAGATGGTTGAACCACCTAAGAGGGAGGATTAGGAAGTAATCCTCAACTTCAATTCACGCAAATCCGCTATCAGAATGCATTCTTAAAAACAAAAAAAAAGATTTACCTCTTATTTGAAAATTCAACCATTTATCGTATATAATACATATATTTAATATGACACACACATACATAAATACACATATATTTAATGCATATATATATATATATATATATATATATATATATATATATATATATATATATATATATATATATATATATATATATATATATATATATATGTATGTGTGTGTGTGTGTATGTATGTATGTATGTATGTATGTATGTATGTATGTATGTATGTATGTATGTATGTATGTATGTATGTATGTATGTATGTATGTATGTATATATATATATATATATATATATATATATATATATATATATATATATATATATGACACACACATGCATATATACTTAGTTTCCATCATATATGCTACATGACACACATGCATACATATGACACACATTGCATATGCCATATATATAATATGACTCAGTCATTGACTTTGTTAGAGATCTTTTTTAGAAAAATTCTTTATTAAAGTCATAGAAATTTGAGTTCACTAAAAAATTTTTATACAAATTTTATGATTTCTTATGTGGATAAATGTCCTAATAATTTTGTTTTTACTTGTAAAAAGTTTTATGTAGAGTGCCTTATGACAGAAACTCACTCCTCTACAAATCAGTTTTGCAATATTTCTTCTGGAGAAGTTATTTCAAAGCATCAAGATTTATGTAAATCTTATGGTTTCAAATTGTATCAAAATTTACCATTTTTATATACACTTTGGAAATTTCATAAGAATCCCATCAAACCGAGACTTATAGTTGCATCTTGTAATACTTTTTCATGGATGTTTCCAAATGGTTTAGCAATTGTTTTAAAGCCATTTTACCTACTATTCATGATACTTGGAAGGAACTACTCACTGATGCAGATGTGTCAGCTTCCTCTAGTTGGATCTTTGATAATTCACTAGGTGTGAGTCCTGTAATAAAGTCTCTCAACTCTTCAAGAACTCTAGAAGAAAAATCTATTCTCTTGGGGCTTCAAACTTTTGACTTTACCACTTTGTATACAAAGTTAGATTTGAATGATTTAAAACATAGGATTTATTCTTTACTTGGGAAAGTTTTCTTTTTTAAATTCACCAAAGATAGATGTAAGGTTGTTTTGGAAGAAAAGTTTGCTTTGCATTTTAATTATTTATGGTTGGAATTCAAGTCCATAGATATAGATGGTAGAAAGAAACCTTACACTAAAATAGTAGATGAAATTGGCATTCTTCTTTGGTTAGATTTTCTTTTAGAAAAATTGTATATTTCAGTTGCTGATACTTTATTCAAGCAATGAATTGGAATTTCTATGGGTACAAATTGTGGTGTCTTTCTTGCTAATTTTTCTCTTTTTACTTATGAATTTGAATTCATGGAAAGTCTTGTTTTAGCTAATACTTATCCTATCATTTTACACGAACTTTCTAATATTAGACGCTTTGTAGATGATCTATTTGTTCTTGATTTTAGTTCTTTTCAAGATTTTATGCATTTAAACAATGATGCTTTTGGTGGTGGTATTTATCCCAAACAATTTTGTGAGCTGATTGTACTTCACATGGTGATTCTTGTGCTTTCCTAGATCTAAAAATATTTCAATCTCCTTTTGCTTTGGAAGTAGACATTTATGATAAAAGATTAGAACCAGAATTTGCTAGCATTAACATGATACAAATGGCTCATATTGATTTAAATATTTCTCATTTAGCAAAGTATGGCATTCTTTGCTCTCAGTTGTTTAGATTTTCTCTTCTATGTTCAAGCTTGTTTTCATTTGTAGTTCAGTGTTGTCAACTAATCTCTTTGCTTGTTCAAAAAGGGTATCCATTCAAGAAAGTTTCAAAGAAGGTAAGGACTTTCTTACTTCGTGACATGTTCATTTATGGTTTTTCTTCTTTTCATGTGTTCAAATCAATCATTTGTAAATTCAATAGAAAAGGGGAACTTTATATTGGTTAATGATGAGGTATTTTGTGGCGGTTCTTTCACTCTTTGTTTATAGTTTTATTTTAGTCTTTTGTTCTTTTATTTATATTATTATTATTACTTTTGTTTTTATTTTAGCTATTTCTTTATTTTATAAAATTTTATTTTAATTACTTAATATTATACACATACACACACACACACATATATATATATATGTATTAATTTGTGTAATTCTTATTTTCATTTCTTTCTTATTATTTGTTTGTTCTTTAAGCAAGACTTTATCATGGCTGAGTTTATCCTTCACTTTCGAAAGTGGTAGAAACTCAGTTTGTTGACTTTGTTAGAGATCATTTTTAGAAAGACTCTTTATTAGAGTTTGCACCTACTCTAGGGCACTGATGACGTGAGTAGGATGTCATAGCTATTTGTCGAACCTATGCATGATAAAGTTTAATCCCGATACTTCTTGTTTTGGGCAGACATAGAAGTTGACGATGCACTATTTTTTTGTTTAATTTGCTTTATATATATATAATTTGCTTTATGTTTTATTTAATTTAATTTATAATTAGAATTTTATTTTTATTATGTATATATTTTTTATTTAAATTTATTTATTTTTTATCTTTCTATTATTTATTTATTATTATTACTATTATTATATATATTTATATTTCATATATATATATATATATATATATATATATATATATATATATATATATATATATATATATATATATATATATATATATATATATATATATATATATATATATATTAAAAATTTAAATATTGATTATTGTTTTTAGTGTGCCTCTTTTTGTATTGGTTTTCTTTCTTGTTTGTATTATTCATGTCTTATTTTGGTCCTATTTTTTGTGTAGTCTCTTACTTCTGTTAGTTGTTTTTTCTAATGTGTATGTGTTTGTGTCCTCTATCTTGGGTTCATAAGTTTGGATAACTCTGAACTTATGAATATATATATATATATATATATATATATATATATATATATATATATATATATATATATATATATATATATATATATATATATATATATATGTATGTATATATATATGTGTGTGTGTGTGTGTGTTACATTGCAATGTTATTATATGACACACATTGTATATATAAATAATGACACATTGCATACACACGCATGTATGATACACATTGCACATGTATATATGGATAAGGACACATGCATATATGTATCTTTGAATCTTGATTCTTTCTTATATCCAAACTTATAAACAAATCCTAAATGAATGAACGAACGAACAAATGAATATATATATATATATATATATATATATATATATATATATATATATATATATATATATATATATATATATATATATATATATATATATATATATATATATATAGGTAAAGTTCCTTAACGTTCCATATCTTGCCATTTAGTACGGCACCATGTTTCGTATGTGTATAGTGTGTATTGTACCAAACATTCCGCACCACCTTAGCATAGATCTTGATGGACTTTTGTGTGTCCCCCATTTTATAGGATAAAGGTGATCCCTTGAGTAGGCTGATTTAATGTAATGTAGGTGTGCTGGGGCATGGTCTTTTGTGAAGAAAGAGTGGAACCAAATATTTTGTTTCAAGGTAAAATAAATTCACAAAGTCTATGGATACATATATTTAGTGTTCTTCAAGTTTGAATGAAGCTTGTGGAAATGTTTAGTAAATGTAAAGAATAATTTATGCAAAAGAATTCTTGACTTTTCAATATTACATTTTAAATGATTTATAGTCTCATCTTAGCTCTTTTTATAGGATTATATTCTCAAAGCTATTTCTTTTAGTCTCTCCTCTGTGTTATTCTCTGTGTTCTGTGTATTATGTTGGAATTGGGGTGGCCCTCAATAACAATAATCACATGTCTATAGGATCTTCCAACACATGAACCATAGCATACACACCTTAAGACTCATAATTAGATGAATGAGAAGTAGAGAGAGGACTTGTCAAAGTGTAATAGTAAGCCAAAATGCTTGTCTACACTAATTGATATTCACTGACACATTACAAAGTGTTTGTATATCGTTACAAAACTGAACGTGCTATTGAATGTGCTGAATGTAGATACAAAATCTGAATGTAGTTACAAAATCTGAATCTATGCAGAATTTCGAGAACTAGATACAAGAGTTTGTCCATAAAGTGCTTAAGAGGTATGAAGAGTGTGTGTATGTGAGTTTGGAGTGAATAAAAACAATTTTCAAATGTTTGTATAAGAAACCCTAAACTGAATAACAAGAACGATTCCTCCTTGTGTAGCAACAAAGGAAGAAGAACAAAATACTGACTTTCTACTCAAAATCAGCAAGATCTGAATAATTGGCTTCAAAATCCTCCTCCAAAGTTGCACTAGAAGTTAGGATACACCTCCAAAATTTAGTAGACCTCCAAGCTAGATGATCCTTGAGTTGGATGCTCAAGAGATGCCATAAGTGACCCCTAATGTCTTCATATATCGGCCTCAAGGATGAACCATTACTTTTGCATGAAAGCACAAATCATCGCGAAAGTAATCCAAAAAGCATGCAAAAGTTCAAAGCACAAAAAGCAATGCTGCGATCTCCATATGTATGCATTAGCTGAACATATGAAAGTGCTTTCCTTGATGTAGAGAGTGAGAAGAAGATAACTAGGTAAAAACCATTCTGGACAGAAGTTAGGGTTAGAGTTTTCCACCAAATTGGACCTTTGATGAATGAATGTTATATAGCAAATGAAAGCTCTCCTCAAGTACTAACTAATGAGATAATAATTTTTTTTGACCTTCTGTGATCGAAATTTGGCTAAGTTCCAATAACTAGGATTGCTGGAATTTAGGGTTTTGTGCTATTTTGACATTGTTTCCAACAATCCCCCTGTAAGACAATAGTTACACAATATAACACAGGAGCAATAGCAGAGAAGATAACAGATATAGGAGAATCTCAACAGATTTCTTCTAGCAGCAAGTACAAAGATGATGGCATTGTCCACCAGTGCACTCTCAAGGTAGAGCTTAAATGGTGATCTAGACAACTCTAGACAGGGAGATACAAGGTAGAGGTATGCTGGCTCAATTCGATGTCTCAGTTAGTGCAGAAATCATGTATATATAGGATCATGGGTGTCCTTCCGTGGACGGCTATACATGGGCGGTAAAGCATGGGTAATTGCCATACACGGCTTAGACCGGTTGAACCGACCTAACAAATATAAATGATTTCTGACTCTGATAGGGAATATTCCTTTATCGTCACATGAGGGGCGCTGCCCCCGGATCCCCACCAGGGGGCCCACTGGCCCCCTTGGACCCCCCAGTCGGGGCTGCTCACCGCTGCCTCGGACCCCACAATTGGGGACCTTGGTAACTCCCTTTCCTTACAATACCTTACAAGGTCCAATATGACCTTCATCCAACATGCAAGTTGATATTCCCATCAATTGGGTAATGCACGCTTGGCTTCTCCTCATAATGGGGGCCTTAGAAAATGTGCATACAATCATGAGGGGTAGACATTGCTCATATACTAACACCCCTCCTCAATGTTTACCGATGATAAATCAAGTAGGTCTTGGTCCTATGCCCATATGTTGAAGATGCCTGTTGAGCTGTTCTCTTCCAAGCGCTTTAGTGAATATGTCAGCACAATTTGCCTCTGTTAGGCAATATTCTAGCTCCACAATTTCATCTTCAATTAGCTCATGAATGTCATGGTACTGTACTTCTATGTGCTTGGTGCAAGCATGAAATATTGGGTTCTTTGCAATAACCATACAACTTTGATTATCACACTTGAGTACAATCGGCATATTTGATGGAAAGCCTAGATCTGCAAGAATTCTCCTTAACCAGACTACCTCACAAGAAGCAAAACAAGCTGCTTTGTACTCTGCTTCAGTGGAGGAGAGTGCGAGAGTTTGTTGCTTCCTACTTACCCAAGAAAATATTCCTGAACCAAGTGAGAAACAATATCTAGAAACTGATTTTCTAGAATCACAATCTCCAGCCCAATCTGAATCACAATATCCTTGAAGTGTATCACATGTGGTATACCAAATACCAAAATCCAAGGTTCCTGCAATGTACCTTAGAATTCGCATTCCAGCATTCCAGTGACTCTCATTAGGTTTGTTGGAAAATCTGCTTAACACTCCAACAGCATTGCAAATGTCTGGTCTAGTGTTGCACAAAAAAATAAGACTTCCAACGAGCTTCCTATACTTCTTAGCATCTACATCAAGCATGTTATCATCCATAGATAGCTTATGATTTACCTCCATAGGTGTGCTAGTTGGTTTTTTGTCCATCATTCCAAATGCCTTGAGAATTTCTTTCGCATATTTTTGTTGTGAGATGAAAATGCCATCCTTCCTTTGCCATACTTCAATTCTCAGACAAAAATGGAGTAGACCTAAGTCTGTCATTTCAAACTCAATTCCCAAGCTGATCCGAGTTTGATTGATGAGTTCCTGATGATCTCCTGTAATGGTCAAATCATCTACATATACACTGACAACAACTAGCTTGCTATCCCTTTTCGTTACATACAAGTTAGCATCAGAGTTACTTCTTTCAAAACCCATGTTTTTGAAAAAATTATCCATCCGTTGGTACCAAGCCCGTGGAGCTTGCTTAAGTCCATACAAAGATTTCTTCAACTGCAAACTTTATTTTCTGAATTGGGCACCTCAAAACCTGGTGGTTGAGATACATATACCTCCTCCTTAAGGTGACCATTCAAAAATGCAGATTTGACATCCATCTGGAAAATAGGCCAGGACTTTTGTGCAGCTACTGCAAGTACCATCCGAATAGTTGTCATGCGTGGTATTGGTGCAAAAGTTTCTTGAACATCAAATCCTTTGATCTATGAAAAACCCTATGCAACTAATCTTGCCTTATACTTTTCTAATGTTCCATCTGCTTTATACTTAGCTTTCCAAATCCATTTAGTACCTATTACCTTCTTCTTTGGCGGCAAGTCGACTAGATCCCATGTATCATTTTTGAATATACTATCATACTCAGACTTCATTGCCACTCTCCAACCTGGATCATCAAGGGCTTCTTCAATGGTGGTAGGTTCCTTTATCGAGCTCATGATATCTGCCATTAGAGCCATGTTAACAATGTGCTTTGAGGCTCTTCTTTGCTCCTTTATTCTCTTTGATCTTCGTAATCCATCCGAGGATGATTCTGGTACATCTACATGTGGATTGTGATCATCAAAGAGTTGTTGTGCCCACTTCGGTAGTGGCTTACGCTGTGCAGCTACAATTGGTTGGCTTTTTATTGAATAAATTTCTCCATCAGATGTTTCCTCCTCCTCAACTTTAACCTGTCTTTTGATCGGCACAAGGTGAGATATTTCTCCGTTTGATGAGATAGTAGATTTACCTTTATCTTCTACTAAGTGTGGTCGTTCATCAAACACCACATCTCGGCTGACAAAAATCTTCCTTGCCTCAGGATCCCACAACCTGTATGCTTTAGACTCTTCACTATATCCTAGGAAGACACACTTTTTGCTTTTTGAATCCAACTTTGATCTTGTTGAATCATGAATATGTGCATAACAGAAACAACCAAAAATTTTGAAATGCAAAAGTGAAGGCTTTTTACCAGAATATGCTTCTTGAGGAGTCATCCCCTTCAGTGCTTTTGTGTAGCTTTGATTGAGGATGTAGACTGCTGTATTGACTGCTTCTGCCCAAAATGAATCAGGCATGTCTTGAGCCTTTAACATACAACAAGCCATTTCATCTACTGTCCTATTCTTGCGCTCAACAATGCCATTTTGTTGAGGTGTATGAGCTGTGGTAAGTTGCCTTTTCACGCCATGCTCCTTACAGTAATTATTAAATTCTGTTGACAAGAATTCACCTCCTCTATCTGCTCTGAATTTCTTCAGTTTCCTTCCTGATTCATTTTCCACATACATATGCCACATTTTAAATTTTTCAAAAACATCAGCCTTCTCTCGAATGAAATAAACCCACATCTTTCTACTAGAATCGTCAAATAACAACAAAAAGTAAAAAGATCCTCCTAAAGCAGGTGTAGACATTTTACCACAAAGATCAGCATGTACCAACTCTAGAGGAGCTTGAGATCGATTGTTGGTCTCTCTTGGAAATGCCTTTCGTTGTTGCTTGCCCATCATACAAGCTTCACAAGGTTCCTACAACTTTGAAAATGCAGGCAAATGAGCAACCATCCCTGTTCTTTGCATCTCCTTCAAAACTGCAAATCCGAGATGCCCAAATCGTTGGTGCCACAACCTGCTTACATCTTTATCTTCTGTAGCAGTTAAGGCACTTAACTCATACAAGTTATCACGTCTTATGCCTTTACCTACTACATTACCTGATGAATCCATGATTTCTGCACCACTCTTATTGAAGTGAACTTCGAGTCCACGATCTGTTATTGCAGAAACTGACAACAAATTTCTTTTAAGTGTAGGTACATAGAGAACATCGGATAACTTTTTCTCAACACCTGGAGAAGTGATAAAAGAGATGGTTCTAGTTCCTTCCGCTAGACACTTGGAGTCATTTCCCACCACTACATTGATGGATTCGCGTAGAGGCACTAGGAAACTATACCAATCCTTTTTACTGGTCATATGGCGAGAAGATCCACTATCTAAAATCCATGGTTCATCAACAAGAGCTTGAGCAAATGAGCATACCTCTTCAATAGCTACCCATAGTTTCAGCTCTGTGTTGTTTGCAAACTCTTTGTTCTTCCATGATGATTTTACAGTCCCATTCCGTACATCAGCTTGCTTCTTTTTGCAATCCTTGATGGCATGGCCTTTCTTTTCACAATAGAAGCAACTACCTGTGAACTTTTTCTTCTTTGGCTTCCTCTTTGATCCATCAGAAGAGCCTTTACCTTTTGCATTTGCTGAGAATGAAACATCACTTGTACTTTGCCGATTCTTCAACAACATCTCTTCTTCCAAAAGCATAACACAAAACTCTTCAAATGTAAGGGGAGTTGGTCTTACCTGAGTGTTAAGGGCTGTTACTAATCCATCATACTTTGTTGGAAGAACACGTACACATCTTCGAGCCAACTCTTCTGGTGTTATAACAACACCAACTGCAACCAGTTGTTCTTGAAGATGTTTTATCCGTTTGATAAAATCTTCAGCCTTTTCAGAATCAGAATGCTTTTCATTTGCCAACTGATTTTCTAAATTCTGTATCCTAGTGTGGTTCTTGTTCTCATATTGTCGAGCCAATATGCCCCAAGCCTCATGTGATTTAGTAGTATGTTGAACTAAAGGAAGCACAAAATCACTTACACTAGTGACAATTGCACATAATGCATCAGCATTCCGCCTCTTCCAAGCTCGTAGAAGATCTAGATCTGGCTGAATCATCAATCTTGAATTTGCTGGATCTTCAACTGGTATAGGCTTTGGATCCAATCCTATCGGTCCCATGACAGTGTCAAGTAATTCATAAGAGTCCAAAATTGCAGAAATTTTGAACTTCCAGAGTGTATAGTTGGTTCCATCTAGCTTCCCTTCAGTGAATGCAGGTGGGCGAATTCGAATTGGTGCAGCATTAACATTAGCTGAAGCACCAAGACTAGTGTTCGACGATGAAGCCATCATGTAATCACTCGAATAATCTACTGATATTCTAGTCTGCTAGTAGGCTAAACTAGTGATACTTCTCAAGCTATTCGAACCTTACAACTCTGATACCATGTAAGACAATAGTTATACAATATAACACAGGAGCAATAGCAGAGAAGATAATAGATATAGGAGAATATCAACAATTTTCTACTAGCAGCAAGTACAAAGATGATGGCGTTGTCCACCCCTAGGACCCCCCCAACCAGGGGGACCGCTGGGCCCCTTGGACCCCCCAGTCGGGGCTGCTCACCGCTGCCCCCGATCCCACAATTGGGGACCCTAGTAACTCCCTTTCCTTACAATACCTTACAAGGTCCAATATGACCTTCATCCAACATGCAAGTTGGGATTCCCATCAATTGGGTAATGCACGCTTGGCTTCTCCTCATAATGGGGGCCTTACGAAATGTGCATACAATCATGAGGGGTAGACATTGCTTATATACTAACACCCCCTTCAATATCATAATGGTACAATGTTCAATAATTTGCAAAACTTTAGATGTCTGGAAAACTTTGGATATTTGCACAAATTCGGATGTTTGAAAATATATCTCATAACTGATTTCCACTAAATCTTGAGCTAAGTGTGCATAAATCTAAACTGAACTAAACTAGAAACTGAATACATAAGTCTTTGAACTTCGAAATGTGTGACTGAAGTGACTCACAAAATTTCATCCTTGTGCTGGCAAATTGACTTCTTAGATGTGCTTTCTTGACAAAATTCTTGCTTTGATAGAAATTCTCTAACCTCAACCAATCCTAACGAAAGGTTCTAAATGACCTAAATGATGACATAATTTCTTCTTCTTTACTAACCTTATGTTGAGCAGAAATTTGAACAACATATCTTTGGAAGCTAAAGCAACTCTCAAATCTATAATCACTCATCTTGTTAAGGGTGTATGTCAACTATGCTCTGATACCAAATGTTGGAATTGGGGTGGACCTCAATAACAACAATCACATATTTACAGGACCTTTTAGCACATGAACCATAGGATACACACGTTAAGACTCAAAATTAGATGAATGAGAAGCAGAGAGAGAATACACAACTTGTCAAAGTGTAACAGTAAGCCAAAATGCTTACCTACACCATTGATATTCACAAACACATTACAAGGTGACTGTGCATGGTTATAAAATTGAATGTGTGCTGAATGTAGATACAAAATCTGAATATAGTTACAAAATCTGAATCTAGGCAGAATTTCAAGAACTAGATACAAGAGTTTGTCCTTAAAGTGCATAAGAGGTATGAAGAGAGTGTGTATGTGAGTTTGGAGTGAATAGAAACAATTAATAACTGTTTGTGCAGCAAAACCTAAATTGAATAATAAGAATAATTCCTCCCTTTGTAGCAACAAAGGAAGAAGAACAACATATTGACTTGCTACTCACAAAATCAGCAAGAGTTGAATGGTTGGCTCCAAAATCTCCTCCAAAGCTGCACTAGAAGTTAGGACATACCTCCTTCTGAAGTTAGTACACCTCCAAGCTGGATGATCCTTCAGTTGAATACTCAAGAGATGCCATAAGTGACCCCTAAGGTATTCTTATATACACTTGAAGGCTGCACCACGAATTTTCACATCAAAGCATAAAGAATATCGAAAATAATCCAAAAAGCATGCTAAAGCACAAAAAAGAGATAGGTCTATTTAAATTGTAAATTTTTGCTTTTCAGATGTAAGTTTTCTATAATCTCCATTTTTATGCATTAACTGAACATATCAAAAGGCTTTCCTTGATGTAGGGAGAGGAACATAACTAGGTAAAAACCATTTTGAACAAAAATTAGGGTTCGGGTTTTTCACCAAACTGGACCTCTGATGATTGAATGTTATATACCAAATGAAAGCTCTCTTCAAGTACTAACTAATGGGATAATAATTTTTTTAATCTTGTATGATTGAAATTTGGCTAAGTACCAAAAATTAGGGTTGTTGGAATTTAGGGTTTTATGTTGTTTAGACATTGTTTCCAAGACACTTCGGATGTCTAAAAATATATGTCTTAATTGATTTTTTACTGAATCTTGAGCTGACTATGCATAAATCTGAAGTGAACTGAACTAAAAAGTGAATGTATAAGTCTTTCAACTTTGAAATGTGCGATTGAACTAACTCACCAACTTTCATCCTTGTGTTGGCTAATTGACTTAGATGTGCTTTCCTGACAAAATTCTTGCTTTGATAGAAATTCTCTAACCTCAACCAAGCCTGACGCAAGGTTCTGAATGACCTGAATGATGACATAATTTCTTCTTCTTTTTTACTAATCGCATGTTGAGCAGAAATTGGAACTGTAGGTCTTCGGAAGCTAAAGCAACTCTCAAATTCATAATCACTCATCTTGTAAGGGTGTATGTCAACTATGCTCTAGTACCAAATATTGGAATTGGGATGGGCCTCAATAGTAATAATCACAAGTTTACTTCGAACACATGAACCATAGCATATACACCCCTAAGATTCAAAATTAGATGAATGAGAAGTAGAGAGAGAATACACAACTTTTCAAAGTGTAATAGTAAGCCAAAATGCTTACCTACACTAATTGATATTCACTAACACATTACAAAGTGTTTGTATATTGTTACTAGGTAAGAAACCATTTTGGACAAAAATTAGGGTTAGGGCTTTCTACCAAACTGGACCTCTGATGACTGAATGTTATATACCAAATGAAAGATCTCCTCACGTACTAACTAATGAGATAATAATAATTTTTTCCCTTTTGTGACCTAAATGTGGCAAAGTACCAAAAATTAGGGTTGCTGGAATTTAGGGTTTTGTGCTATTCTGACATTGTTTCCAACATGTTATTCTATATGTAACTGGTTTTTGTCCATGAACAGATTGTTTATATTGTTGGGAACTATTTCTACTTATTTCCATTTGTTGATAAATCTTCTTAGTCGTTATTATCATATTTTAATTGTAAATTTTATTTAGTTGTTGTGAAAGCAATGTTAGTGTTCATTTGCTAAGAATAGAATGGCTTCAACAGGTTTAAGAAGCGTACAATTTCTCAATAATGGACCACAACATCAATCTTGTTTTGTCACTCCCCCCAATACAACTTTCATGAGGAGTTTGTTTAGAAGCTGTACAATTTTGAGTCAGTGACTTTAGGAAATTCTCCCTGCAACTTTTGTTGCAGGTAGTCTCTTATTTCATTTTTGATCGTTTCATGTTTCAATTTTGAACATTTTTTCTCTGTTCGAAAGTGACATAAAATATATTGATCTATGAATGACCAGCAACCTTGTGTGCAGATTGAACACTTCTAATTCTCCTTAAGGGCATGCGATTGTCAGCTTGTTTTCATGGTTGATGAATGCAACTTGCACGATGCATAGGACATTCTATTTACGACTAGTAACTCATTCATTTTGTAACTGAGAAATCAAATGCATATTGGTCTTTTGATAGCTGACATCATGCTATTTTGCATCAATATTGAAATTACTGTGGATGGAACTAGGAGGATGTATGGAAAACATATTCACTTCTCAATAACTGTGTCCATGAGATGTGTGAGTTGTTAAATGCATACTGATCTTCTATGAGCTCATTTTTTGTTAATTGGTGTCATATTCAAAATGATTGGTGGCATTGTGTGTGCATTGACCAAAGTATGCTCGTTAGAATCTCCACTAGGTAAGGTGCATATTGTAGAGGCTTATAATACATGGTTGATCAATGCAACTGGAAGGCTTGTGTGCAAAACATCTTTACTGCTCTCAATAGTCACATCCATTACATATCGAGGAATCAAATGCTGGTTGATTTTGTTGGAATTCACATTATGGGATGCATCTTGACTGTTCTTCAATGTTGTTATGGGATGCACTTCTGAGAACTTCTATTTTTCATGAACATGCTCAAGCTTAGTATTAAAATATGTTATTAACATTAACTTTTGTGTCATTGATTTTGCTTCTGCACTTGTTTCAATATAGTCATTGGGCTCATTGTGGGCATCATTTGTTTCATGCTCAAGTTCCCTAAGACTCGCGCACACCTACCTGTCCAGTCACCACTACTAGCGGGAGATTTCCTTGGTTCTGTTCAGTTGTTTGCATGCATGAGAGGGAATGTATGAAAGAAATGCAGAAGACATGTCTAACAATTACGAGTCTGAGCTGATTTGGGATAACATTCAAGAAAAAAAATTTAGGAATGCATTGAAGCCAATGTTCAGTCACAAGGTGAGAATTGATGAAAGCATCTAGTGAGCATGACTTTACTCGATAGCAATTGAGTAATATGAATCATCAGTTATCAGAGTTTATGCCCATTAGAATACTTTTTCTTATCGTGAGTGACAACATATCTCAGGTTACGTTACCTGACTTAGGTAGGTTGAATCTCATACTTTTTTGTATGTCCATGTGTCAAAGGCTAGTGACATAACAACAGTCCATCCACATCCATGTGCCTATGCTAAACTAGTTCTCATTATAGTGTTGCTGTTGCCTTGATCTTACTCATATTTATATGGCCAAATCAATTCTTTGTTCTTGTATTGTGCATACTTCTAAGAGCAAAATCAAATGCAAACTGTCTAAAACACATTTTATTGAGGCTTATAACATCGTCACATTCATATATAATAAACAACAATATACTTGGAATACAAACAACATATTAGGAAAACACTTGGATACAAAAAATTGGAATCAAATCACTTATAAAATCATTTATATCTCTATTTCTGAAATAAAAAAGGTAAGCATGATAACAAACATTACATTTAGGTGTACAATCAAATTCCTTAATATTATGGTATTTAAAAAATTGAACCGACATGGCACAATCACTCACTTTTTGTTGGTCAAAGTCTCACTTGTGGAAAACATGAGTTATAACAGCTGAGTTGAAGTGTATCTTTTATCTAGATATTTGTGGGTAAGCTAAATCTATGTGCTTGAAGGATTCTAATAAGGATAGTAGCATTGTACTTTGTAATGAATATCCTTTCAATATTATGGCAAAAAAATCTTAAATTCTTTTAAGGGAAAAGAGGATAAGAGAATTAGGAATTATGGAAAGAAACAAGTCCATTAATTTTTCCCAATTCAATCCGCCTTGCAGAAAAACCTAAAATACTTGTAAAAATGTTTAAACCTAAAATACTTGTAAAAATGTTTATTTTCAACATCAATTTTTTTTTTTGTGAGCCACATTGTAATAGTTACGCCAAGGGAATGAATTGCATCTCCACACCAAACTTTTGTATTTTTTTTTGACTTCATTCTGGCCTCCAAATAGCCTCTAGACACTTAATTTGAACCTAGCTTGGACACTAGTGGACAAAGTTCTTAAAAGATTTATAAAAGTGAAAGAGCTATCATTTGTAAGAGCTATCTTGCTTGAGGTTAGGTTGTCCAATTTTGGATCGATAGAAAGCTTTTTGAAGCACTTCTCTCTTTCCTATGCATGAGTGTGTGTGTAGTGTATGTGGTTTTGGAGCTTATGCATGTGCTTCTCTCTCTTTCTTGGTGTAGGTGTGTGTACTTCCATTTTGAAATGTGCAGTCTTCATACCACGGATTGCAATTTGCAGATTAGGATGTTTTTTTATCATGTTTTGTGTGCACATCTATGACAACATGAATGCATTATTAGAGACGTTTTGTCATTATTAGAGACGTTTTTGTCAGAGGCTTGGCATGATGGAAAGTTTTTGCATGAGATATGTGTTTTTTATTCTTTTTGCTTGTGATTCGGGTGCATATTCATCATCCTTTGCACTTAGTGTAGTTAGTTAGATGGATAGAGAGCTATAAATAGGGTTTCAGGTGATTTTTGGGTTAAGCTTTAGAAGGTTTCCATTGAAGCCCAAATTTTTTTCTTCTCCATTATTTTCTTTTCTTCTACACTTTTTTCTCTTCATTTCCTTCTCCACCTAATTTGGGGGCTATATTAGTAATACATGAGGTGTAAAAGCTTCAAAGATCAAGAATAGAACTTAAATTTGCATTTTTTGAGCTGTTAAGAAGATTTTAAAAGTCTACTTGTAAAGCAATCATTTTTTGTAAGAGGTGAATGTTACATAAGAACAAGCACTAAAGTAGTTTTCTAAAGCTTACGGATTTTTTTATTTATGATAAATAAAATGTGGAGGTGCTCATATCTCCAAATTTAGATTAAAAGTAGATAAAAGTATGAAGGAAAGGAGAGGTGTCTATTTTTAGACAAGGTAGGCACTTTTGTTGACATCCTCTCAATAAAAAGAGTGGTTCTCTTCGTGTAGGTGGTCAAATTGAGTGATTCTTGTTGCATTGCGAAGGATACAATTTGTACTATATATGTAAATCAACTTTTCTACAAAATTCAATGAGAAAACTCCACGCAAGTAGGAATTTTTGCAAATCTACTTTCTTGTGTGTATCCGATGTCTCATCAAAGACATACCTCTCTTCAAACTTTCATATCTCAGCCGGTATGAAGTCTTTTTGAGTGATTTCACTTGGAGAAGTTTCCTTAGCTCTCATAATCTCAATCTATATAAAAAATTCTCATAGAACTTTGAGTTTTCCTACTGTTGTACAACATCTTTCAATTCAGATAGTTAGTCATCCCTTGCTGTTGCAGACCTCGGCATACCTTGACTTCACACTATTTCTTTGGGAGCTGTACTCTATCTTTTTTAATGTCTTATGATTGGTTTTAACAAACTCGACTCAGAGAGTTTCTGGTGATTATTTTGCTACAGTCATCCATTTTTGTTTTTCTTGAAAGTTTGCAAGAAAGTTTGATTTATGAA
This sequence comes from Ceratopteris richardii, assembly GCA_020310875.1. Classification (NCBI taxonomy): domain Eukaryota; kingdom Viridiplantae; phylum Streptophyta; class Polypodiopsida; order Polypodiales; family Pteridaceae; genus Ceratopteris; species Ceratopteris richardii. The sequence goes on from MU261455.1 coordinate 79,925, forward strand.
GTTTGGAAATATTTGTTTGATCTTTTGAAGATCTTGGGAGGTCTCACCATTTTTCGTTGTGTACTTTGATGTTTACAAGTTTGTAAACATAACATTGTGGTATCAGAGCTTTTTTTTTCCATTAGATCTTTCATAAAGCCTATTGAATTATCTTCTTTGTTTACAACAATCAACATGGGAGATTTGAGTGCATCGATTGAGAAGTTATTAGATGGGAGAAATTATCCCATGTGGCAATTTAGAATGGAGTCTTATCTCATGTCCAAAGGTCCTTGGAGATTGATAACAAGTACAGAGCCAGTATTACCAGAAGCTCCTACACAAGAAAATTGAGCAAGAGAGCAAGAATGGATCGAAAGATACAGAAGAGTTCTGTTTATTATATCACAAACATTTTCGAATACTATGCTTGGACATATAAGAGGTTTGAATACTAGTAGAGAAGCATGGGAGTCTCTAGAAAGGTTATTTGCAACTACCAACAGAGCAAGGCAAACACAACTTATTGGTGATTTGACAAGAAAAAAAAAGAAGCCACGACAACTAGTTAATGATTATGTTCTTGAGGTAAAATCTCTTATTGAAGCATTAGCCTCCATTGATGCATCTCCTAGTGAGGATATAAAGTTTAATAGCATGTTAAATGGTTTGAGAGAAGTGAAAGATGGAATTCTTTCATTATATCTATCATGACTAGAGAGAATCTATCATCCTTTGAAGATTTACAAACGCTCATGATGACTGAAGAAATTAACATAGAAGGTGGAAATTCTTATTATTCTCAAAGAGGTAGCCAAGGAAAAACTCTTTATACCTCATCAAATAGAGCAAGAGGTAGAGGAAATTGGAGAGGAGGAGGAAGATTCAACAATATTGCAAGAGGAAGAGGAAGTTTTAATGTTATTAGAGGAGGAAGAACAATACAACAAAGTCAACATACTCAACCTAATCAGCAAGGTAACTTTACTTGTAATTATTGTGGTAAAGTTGGTCATTATTCCAAGGATTGCTTCTCTAGCCCAAATGGAAGAGGTGGTTTTAGAGGATGACAAAGAGGAAGAGGCCAAGATCACATGCATTAAAACAACAACATAGTGCAAGAGGAGGCTTAGACATAAAAAGAAAACATTCTTATGGCTATGCATACACAGACACATAAGAGGAAGGTAAACAACAAAACTTGGTATGTAGATAGTGGTTATTCAAACCACATGAGTCATAACATGAATATGTTTGTGAACTTACACAAGCCATATTCAAGAGTCATAGTTGCTACAAAAGATAGTACCGAGGAGGTAGTATTGAGCATGAAGTAGTTTACATTGGTGATTGTGCACTTAATGAACACATAACTCTCAGAGATGTTTTGTTTTTTCCTACTATTACAAGAAATTTGATTTCAGTTGGACAAATGGAGGACAGTGGAATGAAGGTGGATTTCGATAATAACCAGTGGCAAGCTTATCAGAAGAAGAATGGGAATTTTGTCATAAAAGGACAAAAGGTAAATAGATTATATACTTATGACGCTAAAGTTCCATATTATGCAGGTTATACAATGATCAATGGGGCTCAAGTAAAGTCAATTGGATTTATGGCATAAAAGATTAGGACACATCAGTGTTGGCAGATTGAAGGATATTATAAAGAAATCCTTAGTTGAAGGTCTGCCACAACTACCTAAGCAAGATTTGGATTTTGTTTGTGAGGCATGTCAGTTTGGAAAATAGGTACGAAGTCCTTTTCAAAAGCAAGATTGCAAAGCAGAGGTATTTTGGACTTGATTCATACTGATGTATGGGGTCCATCTCAAGAAGAGTCCATGACAGGTAACAAGTACTTTGTAACATTTATTGATGACTTCTCAAAGTTTACATTCAATTTTTTATATGAAATACAAATAAGAAGTATTTGATATGTTCAAGAAGTTTAAATCATTGGCTGAAAAGCAAACATGTCAAAGCATAAGAAGGTTGAGATTAGATGGAGGAGGTGAGTATTTTCCTAATCAGTTCATTGCATATTTGGAAGAACAAGGAATAGAAAAGGAGACTACAAACAGATACACGCCTCAACAAAATGGTGTGGCCGAAAGAAGAAACAGGTCTATCTTGGAAATGGGTAGGTGCATCTTAAATGAAAAGGACTTATCACTTACTTTTTGGGCTGAAGCATGCAATATGGTAGTTTATGTGATGATCAGGTTACCACCTACTCAAAGTCATATATAGAAAGTACCTTATGAATTGTTTTATGGATCAAAACCAGATATTTCTAATTGTAGAATTTTTGGAAGCATATGTTTTATTCATGTTCCACAATAATTATGGTCAAAGTTGGGTCCAAGGTCAGTAAAAATGATTTTCATTGGTATGGCAGAAGGGCAACCAAGATATAGATGTGTGAACCCAGATACGGGAGAGGTAATTGTTTCGAGAGGTTATTTTTCATGAAGATAAATCTTGGTATAAGAGCGAAGTGCAGATAGCTGAAGAAGAAACTACAAGAACTCATGAAGAAGAGCCAAGTTCTCCGAGCTCACCAGAAAGTCAAATTACACATGAAGAGATAACTCCCCCCAATCAAAAGTTGAAGAAATTTTAGATTTGATTTCAAAGGAAATTGAGTCACAGGAAGAAGAAAGTGAAGGTTCTACCTCAAGAAGAACCCAAACTCGAAGGGAAGAAAAGAATGGTAGGACAAGAAGTCAATCAAGGTATCGAGTAAGAGAAAGAAGGCAACCGCAAAGATTTTCTCATGAAGCTTATATGGCAAAACTTCTTGAGGAGTAGGAACCAACAACTTTTAAAGAAGCATTAAAGGTAAAGAAATGGGTTAAAGCAATGGATGAAGAAATGACATCTTTGTATGAGAACAATATATGGAGTTTAGTTCCAAGACAACCTAACATGAAGATAATCGGTAACAAATGGGTGTACAAGATAAAGAGAAACAGTGATGGTTTAGTAAGTAGATATAAAGCAAGGCTTTCTTGTAAAGGTTATGCAAATAGTTATGGCACCGATTATGAGGAGACATTTTCTCCTGTTGCAAAGATATCAACAATAAGGATATTAATAAGTGTTGCCGCAAGCAAGGTATGGAATCTTTATCAATTAGATATAAAAAATGCATTTCTCAATGGTGATTTAGAAGAAGATGTGTATATGGAGAAACTAGCAGGTTACGAAGATCCCAAGAAGCCTACACATGTATGTAAACTCTTGAAAGCATTGTATGTTCTTAAGCAAGATCCAAGGGCTTGGAATTTTAGATTGGTAAAGTTTCTTGAAAAGCGGGGATACAAGTTTTCAAATGCAGATACTTCTTTGTATGTTAAGGTTGAAGGATCATTGATTGTTTATATGTCAATTTATGTGGATGAATTGATAATAACAAGAAACAATGAAGGTGAGATAACCACGATCAAAGCAGAGCTTGGATCTGAATTTAAAATTTTAGATTTAGGAGAATTGACTTATATTCTTGGAATCGAAGTTCTGAAGAAAGAAGATGGTGTATATCTTCTACAAAGGAAGTATATTTCAGATTTGTTAAAGAAATATGGCATGGAGTATTGCAAGAGTATTAGTAATCCGATGGAACCCAATGTGAAGTACAATGTTGAAGATGGTGAACCTTTAGAAGATCCACTTATCTAGAGATCTTTGATTGGTTCTCTTATATATGCAACTTTATCAAGATCAGATATTACATTTAGCGTAAGTACATTTTCTCAATTCATGAACAAACCCACAGATGTAAATATGCAAGCAGCTAAAAGGGTCTTGAGATATTTCAAAGGTACATTAAATGAAGGTTTGGGTTATAAATATCATGAAGGTATGGATTTGAAAGCATACAGTGATGCAAATTGGGTTGGAAATAAGGATGATAGGAGTACAGGTGGATATCTGATATGTGGAGGTAATAATTTGGTTTTGTGGAGTTCTAAAAAACATCCTATAGTAGAAATTTCAAGCACATAAGCTGAATATAGAAGCCTTACAAATGCAACATGTGAGATTATATGGTATTGGAAGGTTTATGAAGATATGAATCTATCTACATCACGTCCACTACTCTTTAGAGATAATATAAGTTCATTACAACTCGTGTCTAATCTAGTGTACCATGCAAGAACCAAACACATTGAAGTACACTACCACTATATCCGAGAGAAGGTGGTGAATGAAGAAATTAATAATCAACATGTTGGAACTAAAGATCAATTAGCACACATACTCACAAAAGGAGTGGATGCTTAGAAGCTCAAGCGCGTTACATAAGAACAAGCTCTAAAGTAGTTTTTTAGAGCTTATGCATTTTATTATTTATGATAAATAACATGTGGAGGCTCTCATATCTCCAAATTTAGAGTAAAAGTAGATAAAAGTAAGAAGGTCTCTCATCTATTTTTAGACAAGGAAAGTGCTTTTGTTGACAACCTCTCAATAAAAAGAGTGGTTCTCTTAGTGTAGGTGGCCAAATGAGTGATTCTTATTGCGTTGTGAAGCTTACAACTTGTACTATATATATATATATATATATATATATATATATATATATATATATATATATATATATATATATATATATATATATATATATATATATATATATATATATATATATATATATATATATATCAGCTTTTCTACAAAATTCAATGAGAAAACTTTGCTCAAGTAGGCTTTTTTGTAGATCTACTTTCTTGTGTGTATCCGATGTCTCATCAAAGACATACTTCTCTTCAAACTTTCATATCTCAATCATTATGAGGTCTTTTTGAGTGATTTCACTTAGAGAAGTTTCCTTAACTCTTATAATTTTTATCTATATCAAAAACTTTCATAGTTCTCTGATTTTTCCTACTGCTGTACATCAGTTTTCAATTCGGACAATTAGTCATACCTTGCTATTGTAGATCTCCGCATACCTTGACTTCAAAATATTTGTTTGGGAGCTATACTCCATCTTTCTTTGACATTTTTTGTTTGTAAAGCATGCTACTCAGAGTCTACTTTCAGAATATATGATTGGTTTTAAACTCAAATTCCACTCACAGATTTTTTGGTGAGTATTTTGCTATAGTCACCTATTTTTGTTTTTCTTGAAAGTTTGCAAGAAAGTTTGATTTATGAATTTTGGAAATATTTGTTTGATGTTTTGAAGATCTTGGGAGGTCTCATCATTTTTCGTTGTGTACTTTGATGTTTACAAGTTTGTAAACATAACAGTGAAGCAAAGCTTGCTATCTCTCTCTCTCTCTCTCTCTCTCTCTCTCTCTCTCTCTCTCTCTCTCTCTCTCTCCCCCTCCCTCCATGCCTATTTTTCATGTGTGGAAATTTGCTTATTTTACTCTAAAAAGATAGGAAAGGGTGAGGGAAGGTAAGATGATAGCTATACAATGGACTAGTGGTACAATAGACCAAAAAAATGCAATCCTTAAAAGCTAAAAACGTCCATTTTTGCAAAGCATTTGTAAATTGCAAGGGGGGTTTTGTGACTGTAAAGTGTGTTTTGGATGTTGTAAGGCTTATATCTACAACCCCAAGAAGGTAGACATCTTGCAAAGTTTTGCAAAAAAATAATTTCTCTAAGGAGTCAGTTTAGCAAAGAAATCACAAATTATAGATTTTTTATTTTTGAAAAAATTGTACATGTGAGAATTGCAAGTCATAAGAAACATAATACGGAAATTTGGCTTCAAAATGTTTAAGGAATTAGAAATTGTAATATATTTGCTTTTTATAGAGCAATCATTTATTGCATAGATCTTGATTTTGGGCTAATTTGTGATGAGTGATTAGTGTAGAAAGCCTAGATAAGAAGATCCAATACAAAGAAACGCAAAAAAAGAACAAGAAAAAGCTAAGTCACATAAATAATTGCCCTATCAGTCACCCTTTGCAAAGTAGGCATTTGTTGCACGATCTTCATTTTGGATCAAATTTTGATGGATCATTAGTGCACAAGGCCTGAAAAGAGAAGACCTAAGATAAAGCGCACAAAAAAGAGCAAGAAAAGTTAAGCTGCAAAGTACTATTGCCCTAACAAAGATAACTTGAAGGGATATCGAAAATTATCTTTTGGATGTTTTTTATTAGAAATTAATCTTATTTGATACCCTTAAAGTATAAGAAAGAGGTTTAAGTGCAAACATATTAGAAAAATTCAAGTTTAAGGATAGTTGCAAGTTATGACCGTTAGAGAAGTCATTAGTTACATTGCTTGATTTTAGTGGAACCAAAGACTTGAATTGGATCAAGGATAAAGAAGAGGCTTAATTAACCCCTACATGAATGAATGAGTGCAAAAATATTTATTATTGCAAAAAATGATTACCCAAGGTAGTCACCTTGTGCATGTGGTGCTTTTCAAGCCCTCGTTGAGCTTCCTAATAGGCCATGATCTTGGTATAACATTGTAGCATTGATTGATAAGATCAGATGGAGAAAAAATCACACTTGAAAGAAATGATCATCCTAGCCTAGTACTTTTTGCAATTGAGCGTTTTATAAAGCTTTCTTGAACTTCTCATTGGTCTATAAGCTTGGTTTAATATTGTAGTCTGTATTGGCAAGGAAAAAGTGGGGAGAAAATTACATTTGCTAAATCCAACTTCTCAACTTAAGGACTTCATAGGGACATCCTTCCTTGTAAATTGAGCACCAAAAATAGAGGAAATAAGCTGAGAACTTTTAAGACTTCAAGGAACATCAATTGATCTCAAAATAGACACACAAAGTCACCTTAAAAATACTAAAATGCAAAAGAGGACTTCCCTAACTTACGACAATCACTTACTGCAACTTAGTGTTTTTTAGTTTTTTTTGAAGTTCTTAGTGGTCTAGAAACTTAGTTTAAGAGTGTGTCATCGATTAGCAAAGAAAAATTTGAGTTAGAATCATAAGAGAGAATTCTGAATTCCCAAGGTTTTGTCTTTTGCGCATAAGACTGAAAAGAGACTGACGTTGCCTATAACTCAAGGAAAACTTATCTAGTATTGGTCCATCACTAGTACATTCCACAGTACCCTCGAAGATCAACAAAAAAGGGCCTATGTAAATTTTAATTCCCAATTGTGTTTTGCAGATAAGATAAAAAAGATATTTTTAAAGGGGTTTTAGAACTAGACCATCCCTAGGGAGGAGGGAATTACTTTTGTTTTCTCCAACCTAGAGATCATTGGATATTTTATAATCTATTTATTTCCAACCTCATAGCACTATGCATACATAATTCTATGTTTACAAGTGTGTATATAAACTTATGGTATAATTCTTTGTAGATGTAGAGATTTTTTAAACGATTTAGATTAAGGAGAGACTTCAAAAGAGCCAAGTAACCATTGTAGCATTCATGTAGGATTCTAACTTTTGATTTATAAGTGAGAAAGAAAAAACTCACTACATCGCACAAATTTCTTGTTTGCTTGATTAAACTAGACAAGTTAATTGGGATGAATAGACAAATTTCTTGTTTTCTTGATTAAACTAGGCAAGTTTATTGGGACAAATATATCATCACATAGTAGCATCTCTACTGTAAAGAGTAATATAGGCTCAATTAGGAGCACCTACAAGATGTCGAGTGAATTGGACAGTGAGATAGAAAAAACTCGATTCATTGAGATCCAATGACATGAAAAATCTTGATCCCAACATGCAAGTAGATTGGATGTCAAAGCGTCAAGATGAATATTAAATCCAACTCACCTTCACTCAAACTAATGCATTAGGAGTTTCCATCTATAGAGATGAATGTGGACAGTCAATTGTTGGACTTGGCAAGCTCAAGGATCTAGCTCTCCCCCAATATCATTGTTGTAAGACTTGAAGGAGAGTTACTAGTGGATAAGATGGGAGCCTACCATATGGTTATAGATGAACCTAAGCAAATAACTCCATAATGGATATAAGTCCCACATAATAATGATACAAACCCAAAGCCATATCAAGATCAAGGTAAAATTAATCCCAAAAAGTTGCCTTTTATAACTAGGTGGACGCATGTTAGGAAGGTTATCCATGATGGATTATCTCCTCTAGTCTTTTTGTTGCAAAGTCAAAAGAATCCTTTTGGACTCTACAACACTCTACGGGTAGAGGTCCTTGCCAGTTGAACATTGTGAGGAGGTGATGGAAGAGTATAGAGATGAGAGGGTCTTTGCAAAGGCTTAATCTAGAATTGCATAATTCTTGCTTGGACATTCTATTATACTTCCTAAGATTTCAAATGATACATAAATATGATTATATTGCTTTGGAGCATTGATCTCAAATGCGTAAGTCAAGACATTCTATTTCTAGATTTTGAACATGAAGAGAAAACATTTTATTTATGAAAGAAGGCACTAAAAAAAATGTCCAATACTCCTAACCTACTATGAATTGAGCAAGATCTATTTTTATGGCTTCAAATTGGAAGGTAACTCAGCTATTTTAGGTCCTATCATGAATTTAGAGTAACAAATGAGTAGATAGTGCATATACACAGTCATAGGGATTGATCCATATATCTACATTTAGAGCTCCAGTTATCAAAATATTGTATACAAAAGCTCAAAAAGGTGTTATCTTCATGATCAAAACATTGGATGAGAGATGAGATCATAGATTCAATTCAATGAATCATCAATAAACTTGAACAATAGATAGATAGAAGTACACAATATCTCAAGGTGATGATGAAACTTGAAATATATATATCTATATCCAAACTACAATGCTTGGAGGCATTGGATGACTCTAATGGCTATGAGATAAGTACAATGAACACTCTAGAAATGAGTGAGAGATCATTGTCTATCTGCGACTTGCTAACAAAAGTATATATAAACCTTTTTCCCATGATTCTAGTTGGTAGGTGTTGATGATTCTACCAAATATTCCAATCTACTTTTCATGTAATTATTTGAATTCTGAATTCACATATGACGTGGATTTTGTATCCTTCTAGAATTACCATAAGTCTTGAATTTTAAGTTTTTATAAATTTTATTGAACCATTCTTTTGCTACTATTTCACAGCTCTTGACAAGGTCCATATATTAGAGATTCACACAAAGGTGTGTTACACCAACCACCCTATTGGAGTTTGAGGTCTATAGAAGCACACAAAAAGCACAAGGAAGAAGAAGAAGCTTGGAGCACAACACATAATACTGAATGTATTACCAAGAGAGAAAATACAAAGATAAGTAATCCGTTAGGGTTATAGGCATATATACAAGCCGGGGAAAAAAACCTCTTAAAGAGAGAAAAAAGTACCCCAACAGTCCTAGTGTGTTCACACACATCACTACCTAAATATATCAACAAATCCCCCCTAGTAGTGATGCGGTGAACAAGGAGCTAGCACTCATGTATAAGGAAGTGCCAAGCTATGTGGAATCAATCCATGAAATGAAGCAAGCCCAAAGCTTTGCAAAAAGCTTCAATCTTCTCCCTAGGTAGAGCCTTTGTGAAAAGGTATGCAATGTGCTCCTGTGTGGGCACATATGCCAAACTGATCTTTCTAGAAGAGAACCTTTCCCTGATATAATGATAGTGCACCTCAATGTACTTAGTGCGGGCATGGAACACAGGGTTCCTCGCAACTGCCAATGTGCTCTGACTGTCAGTGAAGATGGTGGTGGCAGAAGACTAAGTAACACCCAAATCAGCCATAAGGCATCTGAGCTACACACACTCAATAGTCACTGTGAAAGATGCCCTATACTCAGCCTCAGAACTAGAAGTGGCCATAATAGGATGCTTCTTGCTCAACCAAGATATGCATGAGCTACCAAGCATGAAGCAAAAGCCACTGGTGGACACATGAGTGTCATAGAAACCAGCCCAATCAGAGTAAAAAAAAGCATGTAAATCTGATAGTAGTGATCCCCCCTTGGGATAAAACAATCCAAGTAGCCGACTGCCACTCAAGTAGTGAGATGTGCTTAACCACCTACCAATGCTTGACACCTATGAAATGCATAAACTCGCTCATCTGTGAGAACAAACTGAATATCTGGCCGAGTAATGCCTAAGTAAATAAATTATCCAAGAGCCTATTGATAGAGAACAATATCAAATGGATCTCAAGCATCATGAAGATTCAATTGTAAACCTATCTCCATAGGAGTAGCAATAGGTTTGCAATCTTCAAGGCCAAAATGCTGCAATAATATGTCAATATATTTTGTTTGACACAAAGCTATTCTACCATCAACTTGCATAAACTGAATGCCCAAATAATGATACAAATGCCCCAAATTTGACATCTCAAATGAGGCATGCAAATCAGCCTCAAAATCAATAATATTATTCTCATGAGGGCCAATGAGCACCATGTCATCAACATAGACAACAATGATTAGAAGCACTTTTCAGCCAAAACCAAAAACTATTTGAAGCACATAAACACTTTGGACTTTGCTTTCAATAGATGTACCCATGCATGCTTGGAAAAATCATCAATGAAATTCACGAAGTAAAGATAGTTCCCAAAAGAAGATGTCAACATAGGACCAAGAACATCACTGTGAACAAGCTAAAATTTCTAAATAGCTCAAACTGAACCATCTTTTGGGAAGGAGGAATACTACATTTTCCCCAAAATATAGCCTTCACAGACATGTTTTCTAGGTGCCTCAAGTTTGGGCAGAGAGGACACCATTTCAGATTTCTACAGGCGTAATAAACTAGCAAAGTTCAAATGGCCAAAGCATGTTGACATAGCATGAGAATCTTGAGCTGCATATGCTGAATCATTCACTAATTTTGCAAAATCTATGAGCTTATACAACCCATGACATAAAATGCCAGAAGCAATAATCATGTCCCCATTCAACGGATCATGAACTGTATATGTGCCATCAACAAATTTCACAACCAAGCCGATCTTGGCTAATGCTAAAATTGATAACATATTTTTGTCGATCCATGGTACAAATAAAGCATTTGACATGTAAGAGAACTACCATCAATAGTAGTCAGAATGATCTTAACAACTCCCATGATAGGATAAGAGGAGTTGTTGGCGCATGTGAGAGTATTCCTTGTAGGGGCAAGCTCAAGTGAAGTGAAGAAACTGTGCTACAAGGTAATATGTTTAGTTGCCCCACTATCAAAGTACCAAACATCTGAGTCTACTACAGACATACACTATTCATGAAAAGATGGTTCATAACTGCAAACAATAGTAAATTCCCATTCTTCATTCTACACAAGATTAGTAAACTCTATTTTGGGTGTAGAGGCATTTGGAACAATCATTTCAGCCTCTTTTTTCTTTGCCTCTTTTGTAGCCAGTTTTGGACAACTCTTTATGACATGATGATTTCCTTTGTAATATTTGCAAAAGAATTTTTGCTTTTCTGTTTTCTTCTCGTCTTTTTCATCCTTCTTTGATTGTGTAGAATTAGCACTTTTCTGCTTAGTACTAGATGAGCTCCATTTACCTTTGCCCTTCTGACTAGCCAGGAAAGCTTGATCTGCAGCACGCATGATGGACCTATTTTTTCTAGACTAATCTTCCTATAATAGAACAGAGACTAACTCCTCAAATGTTAAGGCATTTGGATTGCCTTTCATCATCAATCAAAGAGTAGAAGCAAAACTCTAATATGAATCTGGAAGGCCATTCAGAACAGTCTGGACAAGTGAAATGTCAGGCAAGATTTCATCAACAGAAATCAACTACTCCTTCAAGTCTTTGATCTTTGTCAAAAAACTATCCATGGAATCTCCTTCATTAATGTTCTCACTCTCCAATTGTTTTCGGAGGTAAGCAACATGAGCCTCATTCCTAGCCTAGTGTAAAGTAGTAAGTGTATCCCAAGCATCCTTTTCTATTCTACAAGAGCGAATGTGAGGAATAATGGCATGTTTTACAAACAAGGCTCTAAATGTATGTGCTTGAACATCTCTATCATCTCAACGAAGTTTCTCTACAGTAGGTGCAGCACGAACTGTAGCACGAACAAGAACCTGAAGAATATCATCTTCTTCAATGCCATCTGCATCACCTTCCACAACTATGTTTGTAGGTGTAATAGGATGTTTTTCAACACCCTACGCAACTATTCCATAAGCATTTTACAACTAATACATGACGCATGATATAAGCCCAGAATAGGTAATTGGTATCATCCAACTTATCCTCAACAACCAACATATGGAATACATCACTGCTTTCAGCCATGGCCACTGACTAAAATACCTTGATGTAGAAAAATGAATATATCTCAAAAAGTTGAATAGAACTACCATGTCAAGTTCTACTAAACCTATAGTAGACTTTGAGGCGCTTATACTAGTGAATCGAAACTTGTATATATCTTTGGCACAAAAAGATGAAATTGCTTGCATAGGTGCTGCGATAGTGCATTTGGAGGCCTAACTATGCTCACCAATTTTTGTGCGATTCTGAGACTGTGACTAGAGGGATGTCAAGGACACCCTAGATGAAGTGGTGACCTGCTCTGATACCAATTGTTGATGTAGAGGAGGTACTGGGGTATCCACTTTTATCAAAAGTAGAGAATAAAGATTGAACACATCCAGTACATCACCTACTCAAGGGAGGTTCTCTTTAGGGAAGTATACCCTTTAACATTTCTGTGAGCAGGTAGATAACAAGGATTGCACAGAGTGGTACATACTTCAGAAAATAGGATCAACAATTGACCAAGGAAGATCATACACTTCTTGATTCGAATCAGATGATTACAAGATTCGTCAAGGAAATGCAACGCTCAGAGCTTCGTGGAACTCTATGCAGGATAAACACAGATCAATACAAATGGTGAAGGAATTGTTCAAGAGAATAGAGCTTAACTCTAATACTGACTCACAGAAAAGAAAGAAAATCCAAGGCACTTTCTTACACTATAGTGCTCATAGCCCTCCACTGAGAAGCCTACTCTCTGTATCCACACTACAGAGTAGCTCCTACAATAGGCTTGAAACCACCAAGTGGAAGAAAGGACTTTTGCACGTATACACGCGTCAATGTAACTCCAAAAAGTGTACCCAAATGAGCACAAATCCATTGTTTTATAGGCCCCAATAGGCCAAGAGGGCCTTGCTTCACGTCCACTGATCACGCGCCGGTGGATTGCCCAAAATTGAAGGGGTAGGTCAATTATTCCTTTAATTGGAATTGGATCCACAAAAATAGGTAGTCGCCCATGGATGGTTGGTGGCAATTCCCACTTTTAACAATTACCTTTTAGCTTTTCACCTGCCATCTGAGATTCTCATTTTGTGTTGTTTTGTTACTTCGTCACTGATTTAATCCCGATTGGTCCAACTACTTATCTAGTCATGATGTTCGTGTAGTGGTTTACTCATGTGAAACTTCATATTAACACAAAGCAAAAGTCATCAAAGAGGCCATCTTCTGAATCAGTTTCAACTCTAGCTGTATACAAAGGCTTCAAATGCTCTTTCTCCACCTGTGGCATATGTCTCTTAGATTTCTCTTCCGGATTCTGCTTCGCCTCCCTCTCCATCTGGAGTGTTTTAGGGGCCTTTGTGTGTGTGAATGCATGGGGGTGCATGTGTGTGTGTGTGTGTATTGGTGTGCATGCTAGTATGCGTGGGTGTGTGCTTGTGTGGGTGTACATGCATGGAATTGTGAGTGTGTGTGCATGTAAGTGTGTGTGTGTCGGTGCGGGGGTTGCATGTATGGGTGTGTAGAGGTATGTGTGTGTTTGTGGGAGGGCGCAGATGTGTGTGTGTGGGAGTGTGAATGTGTGAGTGTGAGTGTGGGTGTGGGTGTGTATGGTGGGAGGGTAAGGGGGCGGAGGTGTGTGAGGGGGAGAGTGAGGAGGGGTGGCTGCGGGGTGGTGTGAGGGGGTGGGGGTGGTGTGAGGGGGTGGTGTGAGGGGGTTGGCGGGGGTGAGTGGTGGGGGAGATGGAGGGGGTTGGCGGGGGTGAGTGAGGGGGAGGGTGAGGGGGTGCGTGAGTAAGATAATCATATGGAAGCTTTCCTGTAAGAAGCTCCCATAGCACAATGCCAAAGCTAAAGACATCTGCTTTTTCGATCATAAGGCTTGTGTTCGATTACCTCAGGAGCCATCCATCTGTATGTGTCTGTCTTGGCAGTCATTACCCCAGTTTGAGCTTGGACTCGTGCCACTCCAAAATCTGCAACTTGACAACCTCATGCTCATCCATTAAAAGATTCACAGCTTTTTAGTCTCTATGAATTATACTGTTCTGGTGCAGGTAATCCATTCCTTTTGAGACATCAATAGCTACTCGCAAAAGCACTGGTAACTTGAAGCTGCCCCTCTGGCTATGAAGGTAGTCATAGACACTTCCAACTGACATGAACTCAGTAACAATGCACAGATTCGGAGTTCGGAGGACGGGAGCAGGCACCGACGAATTGTACAACATTTTTGTGACGGACCTTCCTCATGATATACACTTCCTCTATACAGATCACCATATGATCCAGACGCCATTTTTTCGTTTTGCTTGAGTCGACTGTAATCAATCTCCTAATCATCAGTACCATTAGTGTATGTATGTGTGAGTGAGTATTGGTGTATGTATATGTGAGTGAGTATGTGTATGTATGTGTGAGTGAGTATGTGTATGTATTTAAGTGTGCGCATGCGTGTGTTTGTGTATGTGTGGGGTCTGTGTGTGTGTGAGAGTGTGTGTGTGTGTGAGTGTGTGTATGAGTGTGGTCATGTATGTGTGTGAGTATGTGTGAGTGAGTATGTGCGTATGTATGTATGAGTGAGGGGGTGGAGTGTATGGGAGTGAGCCGGGGCGGAGGGTGCGGGAGACAGCGGGGTGAGGGGGCGGGGGGTGGCAGGGAGTGTGGGCGGGCTACTGCGGGGGCTTGCGGGAGGGAATGGCGGACTACTGCGGGGTGCGGGGGGTGGCGGGGAGGGAACTGCGGGGGTGAGCGGGGGGAGCTGCGGGGTGAGCGAGGGGAGCTGCGGGGTGTGCGGGGGGAAATGGCGGGGGGTGGCGGGGGAGGGGACTGCGGGGGTGAGCGGGGGGAAGCTGCGGGGTGAGCGGGGGGAGCTGCGGGGTGCGCGGGGGGAAATGGCGGGGGGGGAGAGAGAGAGAGAGAGAGGAGAGAGAGAGAGAGAGAGAGAGAGAGAGAGAGAGAGAGAGAGAGAGAGAGAGAGAGAGAGAGAGAGAGAGAGAGAGAGAGAGAGAGAGAGAGAGAGAGAGAGAGAGAGAGAGAGAGAGAGAGAGAGAGAGAGAGAGAGAGAGAGAGAGAGAGAGAGAGAGAGAGAGAGAGAGAGAGAGAGAGAGAGAGAGAGAGAGAGAGAGAGAGAGAGAGAGAGAGAGAGAGAGAGAGAGAGAGAGAGAGAGAGAGAGAGAGAGAGAGAGAGAGGGACGGGGGCCTGTGGGGGGAAATGGCGGGGTGAGTGGAGGGGTTTGCGGGGGTGAGTGGAGGGGGGATGGTGGGGGAAGATGGCCGGGGTGAGTGGAGGGGGGATGGTGGGGGGAGATGGCGGGGATGAGTGGAGGGGGATGGTGGGGGGAGATGGCGGGGGTGAGTGGAGGGAGGATGGTGGGGGTGAGTGGAGGGGGGATGGTGGGGGGAGATGGCGGGGATGAGTGGAGGGGGATGGTGGGGGGAGATGGCGGGGTGAGCGAGGGGGGTTTGCGGGGGTGAGTGGAGGGGGGATGGTGGGGGGAGTGGATGGTGGGGGGAGATGGCGGGGTGAGTGGAGGGGGGATGGTGGGGGGAGATGGCGGGGTGAGTGGAGGGGGGATGGTGGGGGGAGATGGCGGGGATGAGTGGAGGGGGATGGTGGGGGGAGATGGCGGGGGTGAGTGGAGGGAGGATGGTGGGGGTGAGTGGAGGGGGGATGGTGGGGGGAGATGGCGGGGATGAGTGGAGGGGGATGGTGGGGGGAGATGGCGGGGTGAGCGAGGGGGGTTTGCGGGGGTGAGTGGAGGGGGGATGGTGGGGGGAGTGGATGGTGGGGGGAGATGGCGGGGTGAGTGGAGGGGGGATGGTGGGGGGAGATGGCGGGGTGAGTGGAGGGGGGATGGTGGGGGGAGATGGCGGGGATGAGTGGAGGGGGATGGTGGGGGGAGATGGCGGGGTGAGCGAGGGGGGTTTGCGGGGGTGAGTGGAGGGGGGATGGTGGGGGAAGATGGCGGGGTGAGTGGAGGGGGGATGGTGGGGGGAGATGGCGGGGTGAGTGGAGGGAGGATGGTGGGGATGAGTGGAGGAGAGAGAGAGGGAGATTCGGGCAGTTAACCATAAGTAGAATCTTATGGAATCTTGTCAGCCACCCTCCGAACTCGAGCATATTTATCTCAAAACCATAGAGCCAGAGAAAGAGCGAATGGCAATGCAATCTTTAGCATAACAACTCTGTCTATTATAGAGAGAGGAAGGAGGGGTACTACAGACCCCCACATCAAGATTTTGCACCGTCTCGGTGCAATATTCTTATTGAATGAAATAACTGCAGGTACTTGAATGACGGAATAATTGCAAATATTTGAACGACATGTGGTATGTACAATGGTTGAAATTCTTCCAAGCTGACTTATTTTAGGTACCTTTTCACCCGGGAGATGTTGACCAGGGGAATCCTTCTACCCTGCAAATTTTCCAAATGCACTGCGCCGTGTGGCAATACCTTGATCACCTTATAAGGTCCTACCCATTTAGGTGCCAATTTAGTTTGAATTGGTGGAACCTGATGCACTAAAACCATAGACCCTTCCTGAACTTCATTGGATCTCAGATACCTGTCATGCAATCTCTTGCGCTCTTCTTGTGTCACCAGAAGTTTCTGCATTGCCCCTTCTCTGTACTCTTCTAATGCCACCAATCTCTGAATGGGGGGTTCAATTCCAATGGTTTTGATTCCTATTTCCTTTCTGATAATGAACTCAAATGGTGCTAATGCCTCTTTTCCATATACTAAGCGAAATGGACTCTCACCAGTGGTTCCCCTTCTTGCAGTTCTGAAAGCCCAAATTGCCCCGATCAATGCTTGTGGCCAGGAGCTTTGATGATCGAAAGATAATTTGCGAAGCAGTCCAATCAAAATCTTATTGGAACTCTCTGCTTGACCATTTGCCCTTGGATAGTAGGCACAAGATTTTTTATGGAAGATTTTGTACCTGTTAAATATAAACTGGAGCAATTGATTTATAAAATGTGTGCCCCTGTCACTAGTAATTTCCAGTGGGCAACCAAATCTTGAGAAAATACGTTTATACACAAATTTAGCTACTGTTAAAGCCGTGCACTCCACAGTGGCTTTAGCCTCTATCCATTTAGTGGCATAACATGTGGCCATCAAAATATACTTTTTACCTCCAGGTTGACCAGTTGGACTAATTGGTCCTATGAAATCAAGACCCCATCGTTCAAATGGGAGCCATCCTGTAGATATGACCAATGGTTGGAAATTCAATCTGGTTGGCATGGAGGCACACCTCTGGCAGATGTGGCATTCCTTAGCAAACTTGATTGCATCCTTATAAATGTGAGGCCACCATAGTCCTTTGTGGATGATCCTATGAGCCAATTCTTCCCCTTTTAGGTGTCCTTCATTGTGTGCAGCCTCTAATAGAAGGTTTACCTCCTCTGGATAGACACACCTTTTCAATATATCATCCTCACAGTATTTATATAAATTTCCATTTATAAAAGAATATACTTTGGCTTTCATGAGCAATCTTCTTTTTTCCACAGGTGTCAAGTGTTCTGGGATCTTTCCAGTAGTGAGAACATGAAGAATTTCATCATACCAATCAGTCCGAATTGTTACTAGGAAAAGATTGCTATCCACCAGTTCATCATTAATACCTGTTGCTTTTTCGCTCATCGCCGTCCTGGACACTTGATCTGCCATGTAGTGCTCTTTTCCTGGCTTAATATGAATATCAAAATTAAATTCTTGAAATAGGAGTAACCATCTCCAAATCCTTCCAGCTACTCTAGGCTTGTTTATCAAATACTTCAAGGGCTGATGATCAGAGATAACAATGAAATGTACACCAAGGAGATAGTGTGAGAACTTCTAAAGAGCAAATACGATAGCCAAACCTTCTCTTTCCGTCGTACTGTAATTCCTTTCAGCTTGGTTGAGTAGTCTGCTGGCATAGGAGATAGGTCTATCAACCTTATGTGATGATGGTTGAGCTAGAACTGCACCAACAACATGAAGACTAGCATCTGTATGCACATGAAATTCCAATGACCAATTAGGAACACTTAAAAGTGGAGCAGTACATAGCCTCAGTTTTAGTTCACAAAATGCTTTATCAGCTTCAGCACTCCATGAGAAAGGGATTTTTTTACTTGTAAGTCTTGACAAGGGCTTAGCAATTTCTGAATACATTCGAATGAACCTTCTGTGATATCCTGCATGGCCCAAGAAACTTTGCACTTCCTTTGGGCTTTGTGGAATTGGCATGGAAAGAATAGCTGTAACCTTTGCAGGATCAACAATTATACCTTCAGCAGATACTATGTGACCAAGAAGAGTACCCTTGGTGACCAAAAAGTGACATTTATCAAGATTCAATTTCAAACCTGTCTTGAGACATTGCTCAAAAATTTCTTTTAGATTTTCCAAATGGTCATGGAAATCTTGAACTACTGCCCTTCTATCTGTACCTGAGAATATTGAAAAGTCATCCATAAATATGCGGAGAAAGGTTGTTAACCATTTGCCCAATATCAGATACATCGTTCTATTAAATGAAGCTGGTGCATTCTTCAAACCAAAAGCCATACGAGTATAGACATAAGTGCCCCAGGGAGTAACAAAGGCTGTTTTGTCCCTATCATCAGGGTGAATTACTATCTGGTTGTAGCCACTAAACCCATCCAAGAAACTATACAAAGTGTGACCCGCTACTTCCTCAAGCACTTGCTCTGTGAAAGGCTGAGGAAATCCATCTTGAATAGTCACTTTATTCAAAGCACGGAAATCAACACATACTCTTATTTTTCCACTATTTTTCTTGGGCACAATAACCATAGAGGAAAGCCACCTGGAATGTTCTACTGGAACAATTATACCTGCTTCTTCTAGTTTTGTAATCTCTGCTTTTACTGCCTTTGCATACTTCGGATTGAGTCGATATGGTCTACTTCTTACAGGAGCGGCTCCCTCAACTAAGGGTATCCGATGTAACCCAAGCTCTTCTGGTATCCCTGTTAGATCTTTGTAGGACCATGCGAAGACACTTTTATAAGTAAAAAGCAAAGAAGTTACCTTCTGTAGCAAGGGAGGATAATGCCACAACCAGGATGCCAAATGGACCATTTGAGGGTTCTCTTCATCCCCTAAATTTACTTCTTGAACCAATGTTTCAGGACTGGTCTTGCTTGAGAAATCATCTCCACTATATGCAGGAGTGGATTTTAATTTATATTTTGCAACATGTTCTTTCACCCATCCTTGAGGTATATCTGCAAAAGGAAGATCTTCTCTGCTCTTAGGTTCATAATCTTCCCTCTCTGATACTTTTATATTGGTTGCCTCCTCAAAGCTTGTATTTTCCTTCAATTGCTCATTCTTCAACACCTTGTGGTCTTCATTGCCCTTTTCTGTAATTTCCATATCTACAACTTCTTTCTCAATTTCATTGATCTCCACTGTGCAACACTCTGCACTTCCCATCATCCAATTTAACAATATATCATCTTCTTGGGGTAGAGAGGGCATTACCTGAGTATCCATAGTATATCCAGTGGTTTTTCCTGAATCAACTCCTTCTTCCAAGTGTAGTTGCAGTTGGCTATTGGTGCTTGTTGAAATCCATAGTTTATTTTTCCCCCAATCTTGCAAAGCTTTTGCTTGTCTCAGCCAAGGTCTCCCCAGGAGCAAAGGATAGGAAGTCTCCTGTGGAAGTGCAATAACAACAAAATCCAACACAAAGTGGCAACCCTGTACTATCATCTGTACCTTTTCAATAATGCCAAGAGGCGCAACCCGATGTTGATCTGCTAGTGTAACTGTAAATGGTGCCATTTTGGTGGGGTTCAAATTTAGCTTCTTCATTGTAAAATCTAGCATCAAATTGATACCAGAGCCTCCATCTATGATCACACCTGTAAGAGCTTCATCCTTTATACAAACTGATAATCTTGAACTTTGGTAGTCTGCTAAGGGTGCAGGGGGAAAATCAACCATGAATCCATCTATACTAGGTGATTGGACTAAGTGAGCAGAGTGTATAATCTTCAGTAAGTCACTTCTTATTTTTGAATCCATCCTTATAAGTTCATATAGACTAACCTTGTGATGAATACCTTTCAAGATCTGTTCAATGCTTACCTCCTGAGTGTTTTCTTGTAGACTTGTTGGTTGGCCCTTTAGAGAAGTAGTCATCCTATCATAAGCTCCTTCAATTTCTACTTGATCCTTCCATCCAGACTTCTTTTCCTCCTCTTTATCCTGAAATCCTTGTTGTTCATCTCTCTGGGTTATAGCTGCTTGCCTAGCTCTAGTCATTATGGGCATTGTAGAGGATGAAATAGCATAAGTCTGAGTGGTTTTTACTTCTTCATGCGGAGAGACTGCAATCATGTGGATTGGAGCAGGACGACCTCTTGGGCAATCTTTGGTATAATGATCCTTGGCCTCTGGGCAATGTTGACAAGGAGGCGCATCTTCAGGAAGAGAACACCGATTTTGCATGTGGCCATACTCACCACAACGATAGCACATCAAAGGTCTGTTGTATCTAGGCTTTGTGGGCCGATTCTCCTCCCTATTAGATGTATTTGAAGTACTAGCATAATATGAATCCAAATTTTGAGGATTACCTCTCTGCTTGTGTACCCTTGAGGTAGTAGCAATCTCTGGCTTCATGACCATCCTTTCCACAAAATTGACAGCTTACCTTAATAGGGCAATTAGCATTGGAGTGTCCATTGTTGTTACAGATTGTACACCAAATTTGTCTCCTTATATCCTGAGTGGTCTTCAAATCTTCTAACTCTCGGCGAAGTTGAGCTACTTCATCATCAGTGCGACGTAGTGGTGGCAAGACCTTCTCTTCTTGTTGATTTTGTTGCATCTTCAATGCTTCCAGTTCCCTCCTTAGTTGCTCAATAGGATTCAGATCTGCATCATACTTTTGTTGTGTATTCTCTTCAAAATGTTGCCTTGCTTCTTCAATGCGTGATGCAGCTGCAACAAAATCATTGAGGGTAGCATCCAATCTAAGAGACTCACGAAGCTTCTGTTGAGATGACCTGGGCAGAGCCTTCTCAATCCACTTTTAAACCAAGAAATCACCTGGAGCATGTGGTAGTCGTGCAACAAGTGCTTTTGTTCTAGTGTGAAGTTCATGAAAAGATTCACCTGATCTTAGCTTCAAATTCTCTAGCTGATCTAGAGCTCTTTCCGAGGAATCACTTGGTCGGAATGTCTGTGAGAATGCCGCCTTTAGAGCCTCCCAAGTAGTGAAATGGCCATCTGCATATTGACTATACCATTTATCTGCAAGACCCTCCAATGTGGATGGAAAAAGTGCCAACATTGCATCCTCCCTATTGTGTAGACCTCGTCCACGACATAAAGAGATGAATCTCCTCACATGATCATCAGCATCCTCATAAGCTTGTCCCTTGAAGGTAGGGAATTTGATGTTTAATCTGGAGAGCAAATGAGAGAGGTCCTCCGTTTGTACTGGTGTTTCTTCGGACGTAACTGAGGAGAAGTCTAGGGTTCTCCTATACCTCTCTTTTGACAATGGTGTCCCACCCAAATCAATAGATAAATTTAGGGAGGGTAGAGGGGAGGTAGACTCACTAGCCGTGGTTATTGCTAACTTGTTAAGGCTCCTCCGAACACGAAGAGATTCCTTATCTGCTCGTGTATGGGTCATGTACCTATTCGCAATTGCAATAGGGCAAAACACCTCCCACAGAAATGCAAAGGTCCCACCGGGCGTGCCAAACTGTAGAGGAGGTATTGGGGTATCCACTTTTATCAAAAGTAGAGAATAAAGATTGAACACATCCAGTACATCACCTACTCAAGGGAGGTTCTCTTTAGGGAAGTATACCCTTTAACATTTCTGTGAGCAGGTAGATAACAAGGATTGCACAGAGTGGTACATACTTCAGAAAATAGGATCAACAATTGACCAAGGAAGATCATACACTTCTTGATTCGAATCAGATGATTACAAGATTCGTCAAGGAAATGCTCAAAAAAACTAACGCTCAGAGCTTCGTGGAACTCTATGCAAATAAACACAGATCAATACAAATGGTGAAGGAATTGTTCAAGAGAATAGAGCTTAACTCTAATACTGACTCACAGAAAAGAAAGAAAATCCAAGGCACTTTCTTACACTATAGTGCTCATAGCCCTCCACTGAGAAGCCTACTCTCTGTATCCACACTACAGAGTAGCTCCTACAATAGGCTTGAAACCACCAAGTGGAAGAAAGGACTTTTGCACGTATACACGCGTCAATGTAACTCCAAAAGGTGTACCCAAATGAGCACAAATCCATTGTTTTATAGGCCCCAATAGGCCAAGAGGGCCTTGCTTCACGTCCACTGATCACGCGCCGGTGGATTGCCCAAAATTGAAGGGGTAGGTCAATTATTCCTTTAATTGGAATTGGATCCACAAAAATAGGTAGTCGCCCATGGATGGTTGGTGGCAATTCCCACTTTTAACAATTACCTTTTAGCTTTTCACCTGCCATCTGAGATTCTCATTTTGTGTTGTTTTGTTACTTTGTCACTGATTTAATCCTGATTGGTCCAACTACTTATCTAGTCATGATGTTCGTGTAGTGGTTTACTCATGTGAAACTTCATATTAACACAAAGCAAAAGTCATCAAAGAGGCCATCTTCTGAATCAGTTTCAACTCTAGCTGTATACAAAGGCTTCAAATGCTCTTTCTCCACCTGTGGCATATGTCTCTTAGATTTCTCTTCCGGATTCTGCTTCGCCTCCCTCTCCATCTGGAGTGTTTTAGGGGCCTTTGTGTGTGTGAATGCATGGGGGTGCATGTGTGTGTGTGTGTATTGGTGTGCATGCTAGTATGCGTGGGTGTGTGCTTGTGTGGGTGTACATGCATGGAATTGTGAGTGCGTGTGCATGTAAGTGTGTGTGTGTCGGTGCGGGGGTTGCATGTATGGGTGTGTAGAGGTATGTGTGTGTTTGTGGGAGGGGCGCAGATGTGTGTGTGTGGGAGTGTGAATGTGTGAGTGTGAGTGTGGGTGTGGGTGTGTGTGGTGGGAGGGTGAGGGGGCGGAGGTGTGTGAGGGGGAGAGTGAGGAGGGGTGGCTGCGGGGTGGTGTGAGGGGGTGGTGGTGGTGTGAGGGGGTGGTGTGAGGGGGTTGGCGGGGGTGAGTGGTGGGGGAGATGGAGGGGGTTGGCGGGGGTGAGTGAGGGGGAGGGTGAGGGGGTACGTGAGTAAGATAATCATATGGAAGCTTTCCTGTAAGAAGCTCCCATAGCACAATGCCAAAGCTAAAGACATCTGCTTTTCGATCATAAGGCTTGTGTTCGATTACCTCAGGAGCCATCCATCTGTATGTGTCTGTCTTGGCAGTCATTACCCCAGTTTGAGCTTGGACTCGTGCCACTCCAAAATCTGCAACTTGACAACCTCATGCTCATCCATTAAAAGATTCACAGCTTTTAAGTCTCTATGAATTATACTGTTCTGGTGCAGGTAATCCATTCCTTTTGAGACATCAATAGCTACTCGCAAAAGCACTGGTAACTTGAAGCTGCGCCTCTGGCTATGAAGGTAGTCATAGACACTTCCAACTGACATGAACTCAGTAACAATGCACAGATTCGGAGTTCGGAGGACGGGAGCAGGCACCGACGAATTGTACAACATTTTGGTGACGGACCTTCCTCATGATATACACTTCCTCTATACAGATCACCATATGATCCAGACGCCATTTTTTCGTTTTGCTTGAGTCGACTGTAATCAATCTCCTAATCATCAGTACCATTAGTGTATGTATGTGTGAGTGAGTATACGTGTATGTATATGTGAGTGAGTATGTGTATGTATGTGTGAGTGAGTATGTGTATGTATTTAAGTGTGCGCATGCGTGTGTTTGTGTATGTGTGGGGTCTGTGTGTGTGTGAGAGTGTGTGTGTGAGTGTGGTCATGTATGTGTGTGAGTATGTGTGAGTGAGTATGTGCGTATGTATGTATGAGTGAGGGGGTGGAGTGTATGGGAGTGAGCGGGGGCGGAGGGTGCGGGAGACAGCAGGGTGAGGGGGCGGGGGTGGCAGGGAGTGTGGGCGGGCTACTGCGGGGGCTTGCGGGAGGGAATGGCGGACTACTGCGGGGTGCGGGGGGTGGCGGGGAGGGGACTGCGGGGGTGAGCGGGGGGAGCTGCGGGGTGAGCGAGGGGAGCTGCGGGGTGTGCGGGGGGAAATGGCGGGGGGTGGTAGGGAGGGGACTGCGGGGGTGAGCGGGGGAAGCTGCGGGGTGAGCGGGGGGAGCTGCGGGGTGCGCGGGGGGAAATGGCGGGGGAGAGAGCGAGAGAGAGAGAGAGAGAGAGAGAGAGAGAGAGAGAGAGAGAGAGAGAGAGAGAGAGAGAGAGAGAGAGAGAGAGAGAGAGAGAGAGAGAGAGAGAGAGAGAGAGAGAGAGAGAGAGAGAGAGGAGAGAGGAGAGAGAGAGAGAGAGGGAGGAGGGAGGGAGGGAGGGGAGGGAGGGAGGGAGGGAGGGAGGGAGGGAGGGAGGGAGGGAGGGAGGGAGGGAGGGGAGGGAGGGGAGGGAGGGAGGGAGGGAGGGGAGGGAGGGAGGGAGGGAGGGAGGGAGGGAGGGAGGGAGGAGGGAGGGAGGGAGGGGAGGGAGGGAGGGAGGGAGGGAGGGAGGGAGGAGGGAGGGAGGGAGGGAGGGAGGGAGGGAGGGAGGGAGGGAGGGAGGGAGGGAGGGAGGGAGGGAGGGAGAGAGAGAGAGAGGAGAGAGAGAGAGAGAGAGAGAGAGAGAGAGAGAGAGAGGGACAGGGGCCTGTGGGGGGAAATGGCGGGGTGAGGGGGGGGGTTTGCGGGGGTGAGTGGAGGGGGGATGGTGGGGGAAGATGGCGGGGTGAGTGGAGGGGGGATGGTGGGGGGGAGATGGCGGGGATGAGTGGAGGGGGATGGTGGGGGGAGATGGCGGGGGGTGAGTGGAGGGAGGATGGTGGGGGTGAGTGAGGGGGGATGGTGGGGGGGAGATGGCGGGGATGAGTGGAGGGGGATGGTGGGGGGAGATGGCGGGGTGAGCGAGGGGGGTTTGCGGGGGTGAGTGGAGGGGGGATGGTGGGGGGAGTGGATGGTGGGGGGAGATGGCGGGGTGAGTGGAGGGGGGATGGTGGGGGGAGATGCGGGGTGAGTGGAGGGGGGGATGGTGGGGGGAGATGGCGGGGATGAGTGGAGGGATGGTGGGGGGAGATGGCGGGGGTGAGTGGAGGGAGGATGGTGGGGGTGAGTGGAGGGGGGATGGTGGGGGGAGATGGCGGGGATGAGTGGAGGGGGATGGTGGGGGGAGATGGCGGGGTGAGCGAGGGGGGTTTGCGGGGGTGAGTGGAGGGGGGATGGTGGGGGGAGTGGATGGTGGGGGGGAGATGGCGGGATGAGTGGAGGGGGGATGGTGGGGGGAGATGGCGGGGTGAGTGGAGGGGGGATGGTGGGGGGAGATGGCGGGGATGAGTGGAGGGGG